>JAAEAF010006377.1:0-10014 GCA_011037195.1 Triatoma infestans | reverse complement strand
ATTGTTTGTTTTGTGGCCCAATTTTTATGGATTATTTTTATTAATTTGTAGTTCAAATTTTTATTTTTATGAGTACTTGGCGAATTCTATTGCCACAAGTGCTACTATTCGTTTAAGCAATATGTTATATAATATATCTATTTTAAATGACATAGAGGAAGTGATATCTACGAATGAATATCATTATTATTATTATTCGCAGAAGGGGAGGGCAAACCCTACGCTATCCAAAGCCTCCCAGGGCCCATATAGCTACCCCTAAAGAATAACAACCACTGGGACTAGAATGAAAATCCAGGCCCAGGTTTTAACCATCTAAGTTTCACCACAGACCGAACAAATCGGACAAAAACCTTAAAAGGACACAGCTTAAGATCCTCTACAGATATCCTATTCCGGCCGAAGGTCCTAAACCTAATCTCCTCACAACCCAAACAATTCGTCATCAGATGCATGGGTGTTTCCTCCTCAGTCTCACAAATTCTACAAATGGGGTCAGGCACGAGTCCCATTATATAGAGATGTCTCCTTAAACCACAATGCCCAGTGAGGAATCCAACCAGATGTCTGAGGGAGGTCCGTGAAAGACATCGGACCCCGCTACTCAAAGCTCCGTCTGGGCCCCCAATGAGCATTTTAGACTGCCGACAACCCACTGCACTCATCCATAAGGATGAGTGCTGTGAGGTCATGCACGTCTGAAGACACACCACGACTGAGGACATGTGCCAGAAGACACATCAACAACAGGCTCTGGACCAATGAAAGGGAGGGAGGCACCTAATTTGGCAAACCTATCCACCTACTCATTCCCAAAAATTCCCATATGACCTGGAACCCAGACCAGAAGCACATCCTTTAATGAAGAAAGATCTTCCAGTCTTTTAGAACATTCCAACACCAATCTGGAAGTGAAGACACATGAATTAAGCGCCTTCAACGCAGCCTGGCTGTACGAGCAGATACAAACACCTTTTAAATTAGTGTTACGCACCCTCTCATCCAAAATACAGCAAAGAATTGCATATACCTCAGCCTGGAAAACGGTGGCCCACTCACCAAGAGGAACCACCAAATGGTCTCCCGTCTCAAAATAGACGGCAGCCCTAGACCTACCATCCATCCTGGAGCCGTCCGTGTAGCATCGGAGATAATTGTCAGGAATTACCCCAGATGGACCCAGGGTTAACCAATCTTCCCTAGAAGGCAACCTAACCCTATAGGAATGACCAAAGACAAAAGTCTTCAAATTCCTATCAGAAGGGAAACCTGTAATGGGAATCCTTAAAAGCATCTCACGATAAATGGTAGAATGACCATATCGCTTACCCTGCCAAAAACCTGCCTGTTTAATTCTATAACAGGCTTTCATTGCCTGGTTGTTCACCTCCACAAAGAGAGGTGGAATCCCTAACAAAGTCTCCATAGATATGGTCGGTGTGGTCCGAAACGCACCAGTCACCGCCAGACAAGCCAAACGTGGATTTCTTCCAACAGCTGCCTAGCGGATCGTGTTTCAATGCGACGCCACCACACCAAAGCCGCATATACCAGTCTAGGTTTAATGACCATGCAATAAATCCAGAACATCATCTTGGGAGTGATCCCCCAGTTCTTACCTACAACTCTTCGGCATTGCCAAAAGGAGATTATCGCCTTTTGATGTTGTGTCTTAACATGTTCCGACCAGTTCAATTTACTGTCGAGAACTACTCCAAGGAACTTCACTGATTTGCTAACCTGTATGGAAGTACCTAACAACCTAGGAGGTGTAAAACCTACTATCTTCCTTCTATGAGTAAATAGAATTGCCTGGGTCTTAGTAGGGTTAATAGAAAGACCCCTATCCTGTGACCAACAATATACCATGTTAAGGGCGCTTTGCATTAGGTCCGAAATAGTGGACAAACAGCGTCCTAACAATAAAAAATCTGGTGTGAAAACACTCAAACACTTTCTCTTATCAGTTCTCAAAATTATAATTGACAAAATTTTCATAGTTTGTGTACCAAATTTGAATGAAATTCGTCGAAAACTGAAAAACTGTCCAGTAAAAGCGCCCTTCCGGTTTACTAATTTTATTGAAACTGAATTTCAGCCATCTATTTATTTCTAATTAATTATGTTTGAATGATAGAATTGTATAATCAACTATGATAGCACTTTAGAGAAAAACATAACCCCACCCCTCCCCTTAAAGTGCCCTTAAAAGAATTTTCCCAAAGAAATGTTTTAAATAAAAGATGTAGATCTTTACATGTTTAATTTATATATGAAGTTTCAAAAAAATCGTCGAAGCCATTTTTGAGAAAATTGCGAAAAGAGAATAAATCATTTAATAAAGTGGTAAAGTAAACGCACTTCCGGTTATCCAATTTTTTCAAACTCGGAATTTCATCAACATATTTAATTCTAATTAACATGGTTTAGATGATAGAATTGTCTAATAAACTGAAATAGCACTTTACATAGAAACCTAGCCCCACCCCTCCCCCAAAAGTGCCCTTCATTGCATTATCCCGGAGAAATGTTTCAAATAAAAGTTGTAGCTCTTTAAATATGTGGTTGATATTACAAGTTTAAAGAAAATTGTCGGAGCTATTTTTGAGAAAATCGCAAAAAAGTGAAAAATCTAACTAGTAAAGTGGTACTTCCGGTTGAGGAATTTTGACAGATAACGTAGTGTCAGATCCCATGGTGATACCTAAACGGAATTTCAAGTTTCAACTTTCTACTGTTTTTCGTTTTTGAGCTATGCTGTTCAAATACATACATACATACATACATACATGCATACATACATACATACATACACACATACAGACACACACACAGACCATTTGCTAAAAACCACTTTTTTTGACTCAGGGGACCTCAAAACGGATATTTCCGGTGATAACTCGCAAATTTGACACGATTACAATACTTGCTGTTACTAGGAGTAAGAGAAAGTAATAACACCATCATCGGCATATGCTTGCACATAAAATCCCGATGAATTCATCCTAACCAAAAGGTCATCCATGACGACGCACCACAACTTTGGTGAGAGACAACCCCCTTGAGGGCACCCTCTCCCCGCTTGTACTATCATGGTGCGCCCGCCAAGGGAAGCCTGTATAACCCTACTCCTGATAGACACCTATCCAATTGATTAAGACGGGATGTATACCTTTTCGTACCAAGGCATCTTCGAGAGCATCAAACGATACTCTGTCAAATGCCCCCTCAACATCAAAGAAACACCCTAGGGCATATTCTTTTATTTCCAAAGCAGATTCTATCCTTCCGACAAGACAATGTAATGCAGTCACTGTCGACTTACCCACAATATAAGCATTGTAACCAAGTACACGCATAAGGCGCTGCAGGGCCCGAGAATTAAGGAGTGGGGCGAAAGGCGAGTGAGAGTCTGACCGTCTCCCACTCCAGTAGTGGAGTATGATAAGCTCAAGTGGCCACAACTATCGTAAAAGCTCACTAAAACCTTTGCCGGCGAAATTGTGAAACAGTTTTCCGTTTTCCGTTATACAAGGCCTTTTCGGACATTTAATAACTTTCCGAGTTTCGTATTTCTCTCTTTGTGTATATATATCTGTATGAATATTTTATCATATATTTTCTTTTGTAAAGGTATACCTTCCTTATTATTTTTATTATATTTTGGATTGGAAAATATATGTATTATCGAACTTGCCTGTACATTTTTCATTGCCTGTTAGACTGCCTGAATGAAGAAAAGCTTGTCTTTACTGGTACGTAGTGTCTTTATCTTTCTCTTTATCTCTTCTGATTTTTAATAATTTTTATTATTTGATTTTGTTTTATTTAAATCACTGGCTGAAAAGCCTGGCGCCCAACTATCTGAATATCTGAGAAATTTTCTAAATAACCTGGGAATGGTTATAAGTGGCGCCCAACGTGGGGCCAGATAATACATTTTTGGTATAATAGTAAATCAGGCATTATAATAAAGCAGGCATGTATAAATTTTAATAATTATTCTTAATTTTACATGTATAATACATTATTAAAAGCGTATTACGATTTATTAAGAAAATTTATTTTATAAATAAGTTCTACTTTATTAGAAATATTTAGAAGTTAGTTTATTGGAATAAACAATAAGAAGTTAAAGTACGCTAGTTATCAGAGTACGTATATGAGTCCACATGATTAAGTGTAGTTATTGAAAACATCGTATTGTTTACTATTCACTGGTTTATTGTGAATTCTCGTAAATCTTTCTTTCTTCAAAGAAGAAAATAACTGCAATTTTTATTACATTTAATTTTAATAAGTTAAATTGAAATACTTTTTTACTATATGATAAATGATATTTAACTATTTCTTCCTTTTCTGTTAGTATCGTGAATTGTAATTTCATTTAATTTTGAATAGCTACACTATAAGTTTGATGAAATCATTTACAATAAAATAAATAAATTTCTTTTGATGATTTTTTTTTTGTACATAACTGTTTATAGTAATTACTTAGATATCTATTTAATTTTTTTTGTACAGTGAAAATTACCTATTATTATTATTTGAAAACTGAAGTTTTCTAGCGATCTATTATCTTATTAATCTGAATGCATTTTTTTTGTTATGTTTTCTATTTCTATTTCTTCTTAATTACAAGTATTAGTTTTTATTTTATAAGTTACATTTATTTTTCTTTCTCTATTACTTACAATTTTATTTGTACTTCATATACAAATAGAACTTAAAATTTATTTTCTATACCTAATTACTTCAAATAAGGCTTGCTTAATTTTCATCTCATATTTATTATTTCATTTCTTACAGAGATATTACTTTATAATATTTCTCGATACTATCTGTAATTTATTTTCTGTTCTCTTTTCTTTTAATAATTTCAAAGGTATTCTATCTATTTTTTTCATGTTATCTATTTTACGTTTTGTACATACTGCGGATTGTATAAAGCTCCCTAATAATTTTCTATGCCTGACGGCAAATTATCCCACGAGCTACCGCCCAAACTTCAATGGATATATGAATTGAACAAAGTTGAAATATTAGAAATATTACAGAGATATTCGCTCCCAATTGACGGTAACGTTGCGAGTCTCAGAGAACGTCTGAGGAATTTCTTTGTAAATAGTCCAGTGCTGTGGACGGTCTCTTCAGACGTAGACATGACAAAAGGTGACAAGGGGATAATATCCGACCCTCATACCTCCGGGGTCCCTTCCACCTTACCGGGGACAGTTCCGTTAACTTACAGTACACCTGTCCTGAGTCACCCTACTATGTTAGGTCCTAACTTTATATCTCCTTCCCCTTACCAAATGCCGTTTGCCGATCTTAAATTTGACGGATCGTCTACATGTAGTGCGGAAGATTTTCTAATAATTCTTGAGGAACGTCGTACAATATTTAATATTCCGGATGCTACTCTCATCTCATGGCTTCCTCTAATGTTCACTGGTACACCTTTATTGTGGTACCGCCTGAACAAATCTGAGTGGACAAATTGGGAAGAATTTGAACGAAATTTCCGTAATACATTTTTCCCTTTTGATTACCAAGATCGACTGAAAAGAGAAATAGATCGTCGAACCCAGGGTGATCAAGAAGATATTTCTACATTTGTTATAAATCTTCGTACACTGATGAATCGTTTGACAAAACCACTTTCTTTAGCAGAACAATTAGAAAAGATTTATAAAAATCTATTGCCTAAATATCAATTTCACATTCGGTTCGCGGAAGTTACTTCCATTGCCGATCTCCTTCACAAAGGGCAGGACTTCGAACAACTTGAGGAAAGGGCTAAAAACTTTCGCCCTCCACCTCCTAAAGAAAAGTCTCTTTGCCCCGATACCGCATACAAAGGACTGGGATCACCCAAGAAGTCTTTAAATAAAATCAAAATAGAAAAACACTCCTCCTCCGTATTTTCTGTAGAGGCCAAACCATCCCGCACATTGGAGTCCTCTAGAAATAATTCGTCACCTAAGACAGAAAAGAAGGAACTTTCTAAAGATTCGTTACCGCCATCTTACCGTTGTTGGAATTGTCATGATCTAGGACATAAATACCCCAATTGCAAGAAGCCAAGAAAAACTTTATTTTGTTACCATTGTGGGAAACAAAAGGTTACTTTCAAAACTTGCCCGAATTGTTCACATCCGGGAAACGGATCGTGAGTCAAGGCTCTAGAGTCGACCATGGCTCGCGAAATGCAGACTCTACTACCTCCTCCATAACCTCAACCAGTTTTACTAGGAATCGTGGAGCTGGGTCTTCTTTCGATTCCCCAACTAAAATAGTATCTGTTCATACTTCTGGGCCTGCCCATTCTGATTCTCGATTCTTCTTAGAATTTAACTCATTAAACTTAACTTTTCTGGCTTTAGTGGATACGGGAGCAGCCCAATCGTATCTCAACGCGGCTACTGCGTATCGTCTTGAACAATTAGGTGCACTTATCTCAGCAGTGCGGCCTTACCCAGTTAGTATGGCAAATGGGATTAGGGAAACCGTTACCTCTACCACTACCTTACCGGTAACCCTTAAGGGAAGAATGGTTAATTTGCGCTTTGGAATATTACCCTCACTTCCAATACCTTGTATCTTGGGTCTTGATTCACTGGCAGCCATAGACATAGTACTTGATGTGGCTGGCCTACAGTGGTACTTCAAAGATATGCCTGACATTACCTATGACTTCCAAGCAGCTACGTTTGACATGATCGAGAATGGTCTAGCGGGACTCTGCCGGCTTACCACTAAAGAGGAAGCTCACCTCGATCATCTGTTAGAAACGGAATTAAAAGTAAAACAAAATAAATCGACAGGAATGACTACGTTAATAGAACACGTCATAAATGTTACCGACCATCCTCCAATAAAGCAAAGAGCGTATCAGGTCTCACCAAAAATTCAAGAAATTATCAACTCAGAAATAGACCGCATGCTCGAAAATGATATCATAGAACCTTCAAATAGTCCGTGGTCTAGTCCGATCGTAATGGTAAAGAAGCTCAATGGGAACTACCGATTTTGTGTAGACTACCGCCGTGTGAACAAAATAACAAAAAAAGATAACTACCCCCTTCCCCTGATGAATTCAATCCTTGATCAACTTAAATCCTGCCAATATCTAAGCAAGTTAGATCTGGCACATGCCTACCACCAAATACCTCTCTCTGTACCTAGCCGGGAAATAACTGCCTTTATTGCCTTAGGCAAGGGGTTATACCAATTTAAGAAAATGCCGTACGGTCTCTGCGGAGCTCCAGCAACATTTCAAAGGTTGTTAGACTCCCTTATTGGTCCCGATCTTTCCCCCCATGTATTTGCCTACCTAGATGACATTATCATCGCCACTAAGGATTTCCCGTCTCATCTACGATACCTTCGGAAGGTCATTAGACGACATCTGGATGCCGGTCTGCAATTGAATCTTGAAAAATGCGAATTTGGGTGCTATGAAATGGAATTTTTAGGTTTCCTTTTAAATGACAAAGGGTTACAAGTCAATCCGGTCAAAGTAGAACCCATAAAGAAGTATCCTTCACCCAAAAATTTGTCTGAGCTGCGTCGGTTCATTGGAATGGTGTCGTGGTACAGACGATTCATTCCTAATTTCTCTGATAAAATCAACCCCCTCACCAAACTGCTGCGGAAAGATCAGAAGTGGGTTTGGGATTCGGACCAAGAGGAAGCATTTAACTGCCTGAAGGAAAGTCTCACTCATGCTCCCATCTTGGCCAGACCAGATTTTGACTTACCTTTTACGCTACAAACAGACGCCAGCCAAGTAGGCGTTGGCGCAGTATTAAGTCAGGTGCAATCTGGGCAAGAGCGTGTGATTGCTTACGCCAGTAGAAGTCTCACGGCATGTGAACGCAAATACTCAGTGACGGAGAAAGAATGTTTGGCGGTTGTATGGGCCATCAAGAAATTTCGGCCTTATCTGGAAGGCTATGAATTCACGGTCGTCACTGATCATAACTGTTTACGCTATCTACATAACCTAAAAGACCCAACCGGTCGATTAGCCAGATGGGCGTTAGAACTTCAAGGATATAACTTTGAAGTTGTGTATCGTAAGGGAGCATATCATCATGTCCCTGATGCCTTATCTAGAATACCTAGGATTCAGTGTGCTTCCATTACAGAAAGTAAAGACCCCGGGAGATATGGTATGCCACTAAATTTGATCAAGTGAGGAAATGTCCATCTCTCTATCCTGACTGGAAAATTGACCAAGGAAAACTGTATTTCTATATTCCTGATGAAATAAAACGGTCCATAGGGGATACGGTGGACGCTTGGAAGCAAGTAGTACCTCCCTCTGAACGCCAGGAAGTTATCTCTGCCTCTCACGATAGGCCGGAGTCAGCACATTTAGGTATAGACAAAACGGTAGCCCGAATAAAGAACGTGTACTTCTGGCCTCGATTATATCAAGACGTGGCAGAATATGTGAAATCCTGCAAAATATGTCAAATGCATAAACCGGAGCAGCGTGCTCCAGTGGGAATTATGAACCACCTTCAACCACCACCTCGTCCTTGGCAAAGAGTTTGCTCCGACATTATTGGTCCTCTACCTCGTTCGAGCCAAAACAATTCCTACATCCTTGTCTTCCAAGATACCTTCTCCAAGTGGACGGAATTGATTCCTATAAGATCCGCTAATGCAGCTACGGATTGATTCCTATAAGATCCGCTAATAAAGTTTTTCAAGAAAGCTGTAATTTTTCGCTGGGGAACTCCGCTGATTCTACACACAGACAATGGAACTCCTTATATCCATCGCCTTATGTTAGAGTTATCCAAAGCTTTCGGTATTACCTATTCCCGCACTCCACCTTATTGGCCACAAGCTAACCCGGTGGAAAGAGTCAACCGGATAATAAAGACGATGATTTCGGCTTATGTGGGTTCCAATCATAAATCATGGGACACTTATTTATCTGAGTTTATGTTTGCCCTAAATACAAGCGTGCATTCTTCAATAGGTTGTACTCCCGCCTATCTGAATTTTGGGAGAGAGCTTATGCAACCGGGGTTAAATTACAATTTAGGAGCACTACCTGAAGAGTCGACGGAGGTACCACCAACGAAAGGATGGCAACAACACTTGGCGAAGCTTAAAGAGCTGAGAGTGATGGTCGAAGAAAACCTGATGCGAGCCCAAACTAAACAGGCGCATTACTATAACCTGCGAAGAAGACGAACTTCGTTCAAAGTAGGTGGGAAGGTCTGGAAACGCAGCCACCCTCTCTCTGATGCGCAGCGTCACTTTTCTGCCAAGCTGGCACCGAAATATGAAGGGCCCTATCTCATCCACAAGGTGATTTCTAGTAATGTTTATGAGCTGGCGACGCTAGAAGGCAAGCCTGTTGGTCGCTGCCACGTCGCCCATCTCAAGGCCTATCAAGACTAAGGCTCGGAGGTCCATCGCCCCGAAGGAAGGGTGGACTGTAACCAAGTACGCGCATAAGGCGCTGCAGGGCCCGAGAATTAAGGAGTGGGGCGAAAGGCGAGTGAGAGTCTGACCGTCTCCCACTCCAGTAGTGGAGTATGATAAGCTCAAGTGGCCACAACTATCGTAAAAGCTCACTAAAACCTTGGCCGGCGAAATTGTGAAACAGTTTTCCGTTTTCCGTTATACAAGGCCTTTTCGGACATTTAATAACTTTCCGAGTTTCGTATTTCTCTCTTTGTGTATATATATCTGTATGTATGTTTTATCATATAATATTTTCTTTTGTAAAGGTATACCTTCCTTATTATTTTCATTATCTTTTGGATTGGAAAATATATGTATTATCGAACTTGCCTGTACATTTTTCATTGCCTGTTAGACTGCCTGAATGAAGAAAAGCTTGTCTTTACTGGTACGTAGTTTCTTTATCTTTCTCTTTATCTCTTCTGATTTTTAATAATTTTTATTATTTGATTTTGTTTTATTTAAATCACTGGCTGAAAAGCCTGGCGCCCAACTATCTGAATATCTGAGAAATTTTCTAAA
>JAAEAF010006376.1:0-25518 GCA_011037195.1 Triatoma infestans | reverse complement strand
GGGTCATATATTAATTTCTAGTTATTTCAATTTGGATGACAGAATTGTATAATCAACTGTGATAGCATTTTAAAGAAAAATATAACCCCCCCCCCCAAAAGTCCCCTTAAATGAATTTATCAGGGGAAAAGTTTCAAATAAAAGTTGTAGCTCTTTATATGTATAGTTAACAACACTGGTTTAAAGAAAATCGTTGGAGCCATTTTCGAGAAAATACCAGAAAACTGAAAATTATATTTCAGTAAAAACGCACTTCCGGTTATCTATTTTGTTTCAAACTCGGAATTTCAACAACATATTTAATTCTAATTAACATTATTTAGATGACAGAATTGTCTAATATACTGAAACAGCAGTTAAGATGAAAACCTAACCCCACCCCTCCCCCAGAATGCCCTTAAATGAATTTTCCTGGAGAAATGTTTCAAATAAAAGTTGTAGCTCTTTGTATGTGTAGTTGATATAGCAAGTTTAAAGAAAATCTTCGGAGCCATTTTTGAGAAAATTGCAAAAACGTAAAAAAAACAACTAGTAAAGTGGTACTTTCGGTTGAGGAATATTGACACATAACGCACCGTCAGATCCCATGGTGATACCTAAACGTAATATCAAGTTTGAACTTTCTACGATTTTTCGTTTTTGAGCTATGCTGTTCACATGCATACACACACACACACACACACAGACCATTCGCTAAAAACCACTTTTTTGGGGACCTCAAAACGGATATTTCCGGTGAAAACTCGATATCGAAAATTTGACACGATTACAATACTTCCTCTTACTAGGAATAAGAGAAAGTAAAGCAATTTCTTTCGAACTCAGCAGACTTCAAAACATGTATTTCCGGAGAAAAAGAGATATTGAAAATTTGATATAGTCGTAATGCTTTCTCTTAGCCACAGAAAGTAATCAAGATGGTGGGGATCATACTTGTTACCAGAATGATTACATTTTATGGCAAGAATGTCAACCTTTCTTTCACCTCTTAGCGAAGATTTTCAACAGCAGTTATTAAAAGCCTTACTAACAAAAGCAGCAGGCATTCCAAGTTTTAAGAAAATATTAGAAATTATTTCATAAATCTATTTTGTCAACTCGCACATCCGGCTAACAGATTTTCTTTAAATCTGGAATGTTTGCAATGTTTTAATTAATTAAATGTCATGTAGGAATAAAACCTTACATACAACTTTGGCACTTTAGAGGAAAACATAACGTCGCTAAATTAACTGGTTTCCATCCCACCGAAACTCTCCAAAAATATAAATATTTTTAAAGTGAAGTTATTTATGTGTATTAATAACATATGTAATGCAAAGAGACTTCTAAGAAAATAACGCAAATACTGAAAGAAAAAAAATAAGTCAGAAAATTCGCAATTCTGTAAATGGATTTTGGCCGACAGTTAAATGTCATATGCGTTGGTGTTACCTAATTGGAAATCAAATTTGAGCTTCTTAAGATTGTTCGACACACACACACACACACACAAACACTTAAAGAACATTAGCTAAAAAAAAAAAAAAAACCATCATTATTCACGAAAACGTTAAACCATTGAAAATGTTTATTGTTTTGCTTTCTTACTCCTAGTAAGAGGAAGTATTGTAATCGTGTCAAATTTTCAATATCGAGTTTTCACAGGAAATATCCGTTTTGAGGTCCCCTGAGTCCAAAAAAGTGGTTTTTAGAAAATTATGTGTGCGCGTGTGTGTATGTGAACAGCATAACTCAAAAACGAAAAATCTTATAAAGTTCAAACATAATATTCCATTTAGATATCACCATGGGATCCGACAGTAGGTCAACTGTTAAAATTCCTCAACCGGAAGTACCATTTTACTATATGGTTTCTTTCACTTTCTTGCGATTTTCTCAAAAATGGTTCCAACGATTTTCTTCAAACTAGGAATGTGAACTACACATATAAAGAGCTACAACTTTTATTTAAAACATTTCTCTGCGAAAATTCATTTAAGAGTAATTTTGGGGGAGGGGATAGGGTTAGGTTTTCTTTTAAAGTACTATTTCAGTTCATTATACAATTCTGTCATCTAAATAATATTAATTGGAATTAAAAATGTGTAGTTGAAATACCGAGTTTGGAAAAATTCGGAAAACCGGAAGTGCGGTGTTACTTACTGAAATGTATTTTTTAGTTTTCTGGTATTTTCTCTAAAAACCGGCTCCAACGATTTTCTTCAAACTAGGAATGTAAACTACACTTATAAAGGAGCTACAGCTTTTATATTTGAAACATTTCTCCTGTTAAAGTCTTGTAAGGGGAGCTTTTGAGGTAGGGGTAGGTTTATGTTTTTCTCTAAAATGTTATCACAGTTGATTATACAATTTTACCTCCAAACAAAATGAATTAGAAATAAATAAGATGGCCAACATTCCGAGTTTCCAGGAAATTAGTAAACCGGAAGTGCGCTTTTACTGAACAGTTTTTTTTTTTTTTCAGTTTCGACGAACTCCGACGAATTTCATTAAATTTGGTACACTATTTTAAAATTTGTTAATTATAATTTTGAAAACTGGAATAGGGGAAATTGTGTGAGTGTTTTACACCAGATTTTTACTGAAGTACATAATTATAATAATAAATTCTTTTTTTAAGTTTTATAATTTCAAAACCTTACAAATTGAATGTAAAGGAAAGTCAAGAAAAAAACAGGTTAAATTAATTTTAACAATACTTGATTTACAAGTACCAAACGTTAAACAAGTTACAGTTTGAATTCGAAATTGGTTACACAAATATAACAAACAGTGTAATAAATTATTGATGTAGGTAACTGGTTCGACTGCCTCCGTAAATGTTCGGCACTTATTCGGGGAAAACGCCATCATGATTTTTATCAAATAACCTCCCATAAAACATTTTCAATGTTAAAAAACCCTTTTTTCATACTCAAAAGACCTTTAAACATCTTTTTATTGCTGATGAAAACATTGTTGGAAACTTTTATAAGAGAAAGACATCGTAAAAATTATAATTACTAAAATTATAATGCAAAAAAAAAAAAAGAAATACAAATATCTTAATTATGTAATTCCTTCATTTTAAAGATCAGAACTCACTATCAATAAATAAAGTCTTAAATTAAAAACAAAGTAACATTTAACTGAAACTGGACTAATTTATTTATCTAAAGTTTTAAATAGTTATACTCTTATTTTAAACGTTTGATAAAATCAAGTTAATTTAGTTTCAAAGTTAGTAGTAGGCTAAAAATACACATGTAATTACAAAAGGAAACAATAAAAATAGGCCGACTTTAAAATAGATGTGCTACGGTAAGATCTAATAAAAAAAAAACATGTTTACTTTGGGATTATCTTTAGCACACACAAATGTTTACAAAAAAATTTGGTGTGAAATTACACACACGCTTTCCCTTAATACAGTTAATATAACTATACATAAAAATTAAACAATAATTTGTAGTCCAGTGTAGTTAGCGAAAATGACTGACCAAAAACATCAAATCATTTGAAATTTAACGTCATAGATTTTCCTCAAAAAAACCCCCTCCAAAATCGAATGTTTTTCTGAAAAATGTTTCAAATAAAAGTGATAGATTTATATGTGTGCATTTAGCATAGTGTTTCAAAAATTCAAAAAAAAAATAAAAACACTCAAAAACGTGTTCTGTAAACTATCAGCACGTAAATAATTTGGAATTCTTGCAATGCTGCTAGATCTACTGAAAATAGAAATTTAATCTAAAATGCTACCAAAAATACTTTGAGGACGATAAAAATGGTTTTATTAAATTTGTGTGAACGAAATTTACAAAATTTTACTATATATCTTAAAATTATAATGTTATCTTAAAATTAAACATAGCAAATCGTATATTATATTGAAATACTACTTCAGAGTTTAAATGAAACCTACTTCCCCCCCCAAAGAAACCTCACCAACTAATATATTTGCTTGGAAAAAATCATTCAACTAAAAAAGTTAATAAACATTTTATGTGTTTAGTTAGTTAAGTATTTCTTTAGTTTGTGGAAAATCTCGTTGGAGCCATTTTTGAAGAAATCGCAAAAAATAAAAAATCATTCTTTTGAATTCGCACTTTCCGGTTTATGATTTTGTCCGAAACTTTCAATGTCAGATGCGGTCATAGTTTGCGGAATAAAAAGTTTAAGCTAGTTGCGAATTTTTCATTTTTTTTTTTGAAATATTTTGTTCACACAGGCACACGAATCTTTGCTAATAAAATTTTTTTTCAGACTCAGGGCACTTCCGAAACATATATGCAAGCAGTTCCTTCATGGCGTTGGCCGTGTGTGGTCTGGCATTGTCGTGAAGCAGGCAGACACTCCCTTTGTCAGCATGCCTCTCCTTTTGTTCTGAATCGCCCTCCGCGATTTTTTTTAGGGTCTTACAGTATCTTGCAGAGTTGATGGTCACCCCTTGAGGCATATATTCAATTAAAATTATGCCTTGACAGTCCCAAAACACGGATGTCATGATTTTCTTCGCTGAAATTGTGGTTTTGAACTTTTTGGCGGAGGGTAAAGAGCTGTGACGCCACTGTTGAGAAAGCCTTTTGGTTTCAGGTGTGCAACCCAAGTTTTTATCTCCAGTAATGATGGAGCGGAGAAATTCATCTCCATGGAGTTTGTAGCGTCTCAAAAACTCTTGCCCGACCTTGAATATTTCACACTTGGCGGGAGATTGGATTGACATTTTTCACGAAACGTATTGTCGCGTCGACAGTTCTCAACGTACTGACCTCGAACCGGTCTCGTTGCGGAGGGGAGGAATCAGGCTACACGACAGTGTAGCCAACATGACGAAAACAAAATCCCTCCGGTCGTGAGAGCCTCAGTACACTTACTTATTGGACATGCCTCGTATATCCGGTGAAAATCTATTTCGATAACTTTACATATTCAGCAATATTTGCTAAGTTTAATGACAATATGAAACTAAAAACAATAATAGAATGTAAAATGATAACATGAAACTTATAATGACAAGAAAATTTTGTAATTAATCAACTAAATTTTTAACATTACTTATACTTTTTTTATGTGATAATATGTAATTAAATGGCCTTGGATCAGAGCTACTAACCTGGGATAAAAATAAAAAAACATATATATATAAACACAAACCAATTAAAAAAATTCTTTCGTGTTGATGGTGCTTTAAAACATGTATGTCACACTAAATTTCGAAACTTTCAAACGACCGTAACCCTTTTACAGCACTAGTTTAGAAAAGTAAAAACGTTTATGAAAAGATAAATAATGAAAAAAAAACATATATATGCCGCCAGCTGCGTAAATTTCCTTCATGCATACATAATAATTGTATATGTTTTTTTATGAAGTTCCAACCATATATTTTCCCATATTAATAATCATTCTTATTGTTACTGTTAAAAAAAAACAAAAAAAAAAACAAAGAATATAAATGTGGAAAAAATCCTTAACAATAGGAGTCACTGACACTTTAAAAAGGACTCAGGAAATTATATGTATTATGAATTATATATTTAATGGAAATGAGAGGCAAAGAAACTAGACAAACAGACTAGATGATTTCTGATATTAAGAAGTGTATCCTGGATAAAGCGATCTGCTGGTAGATGTGAGAAGGGAGAGAATTCTAGTGAGATAAATTTGGGAATGATGAGGAAGAAATAAACTACAAGGACTTTACACTGTTAGTAGATGTTAGCGAATGAGGTAGCGAAAGAGTAATTAAGAGAGAGACAGACTGGCTCAGTATTAGAAAGTGAGTAGAATGATGTTGACTGACTGGTGTCGGTAACTGTGTTTTTTTAGGGCTAGCTCGCCTATATTGTATTCTCCCTCCCTAATGTGGCCTAGATAGGGAGTAATTAATGTTTGATACTTCGTTCTTTGGATCCTACGAATCTTGATTGATTCGGATCCCATTACATCAAATAGGAGATGTTTTTGTAGTCAATGATGGGGGAAAAAATATGTCCTAAATGAGAAATTCCTAAATTTAAAATTGTAAATTTAATTTTCACTTTTTTTTTTATTCCTAGTAAGAGGAAGTATTGCGATTGTGTTTAATTTTCGAAAATGTTTGAAATGCTGCTGAATGGTGGAAGAATGGGCCGGGCGAAGTAAAAAAGTGAATGTACTTTGAATGGCATTGAATAAGCCATGCTGGAGCTCTCAATTAGTGAGCGATGTAAAAGAAGACTTAATGGCCGCGAGGAGCAGAATGAAGGTATTCTGGGTACCCGGACATGCAGGTATAGAGAGGGCAATGAAAGAGTGTGGCCGAGTTGGCTCAAGTTGGATCCACATTACCATATTGTGGTCCCGAGCCCAGCAGTAGCCGTCAGTAAGCAAATTTGCTACAAGTAAGTCATACAATGGTGGTAAATGGAACTGGAGGGACACGGAAGTTTGTCTCAAGCCTGAGAGATTTATAGAAAGTATAAGACAGCGGTACTTGAAGTACTTTTTCTCATTAAGTATGATAAAATTGAGAGTTGCGAGTAGGTGTATTGACTGGACATTCTTGGGTAGCCCAGTTATTTACACAAAATAAATGGCAGGACCGAATTGTGACGAGGGAATCAGGAAAACGGTGTATCTACTTAGGTCAGTGCCCAATTTTCACTATTTAGAACGTTCCGCATATTTTGGAAGACAATAATTTCAAGGAAATGCTTGGGGGAGTTGAGGATTAAAGATATCTTAAGATATTGTTGCCTGATAGAGCCTTCTTAGGTGTAATTTTGTTTTGTGGGGCAAAAGAACCAAATTGGCTTAGGCTCCACGACTTCTGTCACTTATTATTATTATTATTATTTTAATTTAAGGCGTGTCAACATTTATGGTCATTCCTGAGCTTTCTGAGTGCACTGGCCGGCCTCCGGACAGTGGTCTCTCGCTAAAGACAACCCTGTCCATCACCGAACAGTGAGCTGTAGAGGCTCCTAGGAAGAAAAAAAATCTAAGGGGTAAGCACTGGACTCGAACCCGGAACCTCCGCGCGGGAATCCAATACGCTAACCACTGATCTAATCCCTTCTCTCACACATTGTTATTAATTAATTAAAATAATAGTGTTTAGTTTATATTTATCTCCTCGTTATTTTTGATTCCAACAATCACAACGTTATGATACTTCAAAATGTACATATAATAGATTCAAGCCAGCACTTATGTTGTCACCAAGCTTTGAAATCAATAGTTATATTACCAACCGCACTGAGGAGCCACTATCGTGCTTCCAAGCGTGTTTCAACTATGCATTACCCCTTTCTGTAACCATATTGGCGAATGAGCTTTAAAGGCCGGTTTACCAGATTAACTAAACTACCAATCGCTCTTTGAGTTAGTTACATCAGCCAATACTACCAATAACAGCACACTCTACCGCTCGGCCATTCTAGAATCTATTTTACAATGCCCTAGTCACAAAATAGTAACTTTAAATCTGTGTAATATAAGTATAAATAGTGAGTTTATATGTTTATCATTCATCAATATTCGTTCATTGAGTTTATAAAATTATTATTAACAGTTTTCAAAAACTTGTTTCCCCCTGGAAAGAGACACGGAAGATTTTCTGTGGAAAATTCAACATTTATTAAAATTAATTGAAGTAAAAGTTTGTAGTTGAAAAATTCATAAATAATGGAATTTTGAAACGCGACATGTATTACTAATTTTCCACTTCTCTATTTATACAAGGCTTATTGTATTGTGCACATAGAACAATTCAACGAATTAAAGTAATGCCTATTTTTTCAGGCGGGCTTAACGTCCAACTACCAAATTAGGTGTCGTGGACGGGGGCGGAAGCACCTACTTTACTATTAACATTTTTTAAACAAATATAAAATTTAGTTATACGCTGGACTCGAACTGGGGTCCTCCCACTTACAAGTCCACGCTCATAACCACTACACCACACCCCCCCTATTCCAACGAATTATAAAGTTTGAAAAGTGATGATTAAAGTTGATAAATTACTATTGATTTTTATTTAGTTTCTGTTTTTCTGTTATAAAAGGGGAAGTACATTGCGTGTGTATGGAAGAACGAAATAGAAAAATAATAGTTAGAGTTTAGAATAGTTTATAGTATCCAAAATTGTATTTTGTTAATATTTTATAATTATCTTAGTGCTGTGAATTTACCTTCAAAAAGAGTGTATTTGTTAGTGTCAGGTATAATTTAAGAGTCAGGAAAGTGAGTTTTAGAGAGGCTCCTAGGAAGAAAAAAATCTGTGAGTTTTTAGAGTCAGGAAATCTAGGTCATTGCTATTGGGAAAACAAAGGCACAAAAATCCCGTTCGGTAAATTCTTTTGTAAAAGAAAATTCCCCCGCTAGAGAGAGAATTTCAAAGAATAGAGTCTGCCTTCAGCTTTTAAAGAGTATAGTCTGCCTTCAGCTTTCAAACAACTAAGTCTGCATTCTGCTTCCAAAGCCAGAACATTAGTCCAGGAATCGCTCTTTAAATATCAGTGGCAGTTTCACAATATATATAATTAATTTATAATATCAAATAACTTGTAGTTATTATTTGAAAGAATATATTTATTTATAAAGCAGTGGGTGATTTCTTGATTATTACTAATACTTCTATCTTTAACATACTTACAAGCCCTTTTACAAAACCGCTCGTGCTACTATAAATACACATCACACCATTACATTACACGGGTATGAACAAAATATCTTTAATATCGAAAAATAAGGAATCTAACATTTCGTTAAGATACTATCACCACCACCTAAAAAAAAGAAAAAAACTATCAACCCGGAAGTTTGTTTGTTTCAGCTTGACGCGTGTTTTTTTTTTTGTACGATTTTCTTTAAACTACATATACTTACCACTATTATTTGAAAGTTTTTTGGAAAATTGATGTTGTTTAGGGGGAGATTTTGAAGGAAGGAAGGAAGGAAGGATGTATATCTGACCACTTTATACGTATTATATTTTAATATAATTTGAAGCATAGGTAGAATTTTAAATTTGAAGAAAATAGATTAACCGGATGTACAACTATACAGGATAATTGATTTTGTATGTTTAGCGGGAATTTGTGGCGTTATATGTTATAAAAGGTTGGGTTCAATATTATTAGCACTCTCTGCTACCTGTCTGGGTGTCTTTCCCCCAGCACTTAATAATGTTGAAGTAATTAAGTGAAATTTAAAATATGAAGAACATTTAATCATTTCATATAAATATTGTATTCACAGCAATAATGGAGAAAGTCGTGTGGAGAGAGCATTCTACATCAAATATTACTTTTCTTTATTTATTTATTTTTTTTAATAGCCCATATATTACACTAGATAATACAAATTTAACGTTTATAACTTATTTTACAAGGACCTGGTATATATAGTTCACTAACTATTTAACTGGATCGATAACTCTGTCCAGACATACTAACAAGATACGTATAATATACCTGTGTATGTATCTGTGGAATTATTCAATCAATGCAATCATAGTTTTATTAAATTTAGTTTGAAACATTAAAACGTTTTTAATTGATATAATTTAATAAATAAATATAATAAATTTTTTTTATGAAATTCTCTTACTGTATTTTCCATCTTCTGCCGAATATCTTTTAAATTTGAATAACTGTAATTGATATAATGGTCTTCAGAACTACATGGCACTGACTATAAAGAAGGCTTTATAGTTATAGCCTCGACAAAGTACACTGCGACTGGTTAGATTTAACCCAGAATTTAGTCTTTAAACTCAGATTTTTACTTTCTCTTACTTCTAGTAAGAGGAAGTATTGTAATCGTGTCAAATTTTCGATATCGAGTTCACCGGAAATATCCGTTTTGAGGTCCCCTGAATCCAAAAAAGAGGTTTTTAACAAATGGTCTGTGTGTGTGTGTGTGTGTGTGTATGTATGTGGAATAGCATAGCTCAAAAACGAAAAAACCGTAGAAAGTTGAAACTTGATATTCCATTTAGGTATCACCATGGCATCTAACAGTAGGTCATCTGTCAAAATTACTCAACCGGAAGTGCCACTTTACTTGTTGGTTTTTTTCACTTTTTTGCGTTCTTCTCAAAAATGGCTCCAACGATTTTCTTGAAACTTATTACATCAACTACACATACAAAGACCTACAACGTTTATTTGAAACATTTCTCTGGGAAAATTCATTTAAGGGCAGTTATGGGGGTGGGAAGGGGTTAGGTTTTCTTCTAAAGTGCTATTTCAGTTTATTAAACAATTCCATCATCTAAATAATGTTAATTAGAAATAAATATTTTGTTGAAATTCTGAGTTTGAAAAGAATCGGATGACCGGAAGTGCATTTACTTTACCACTTTACTAAATGATTTTTCTACTTTTTCGCGATTTTCTCAAAAATGGCTCCGACGAAGTTCTTGAAATTGCAAATATAAACTAAACATACAAAAAGATCTACAACTTTTATTTAAAACATTTCTCTGGAAAAATTCATTTAATGCCATTTTTTGGGGAAGGGTGGTGTTATGTTTTTCTCTAAAATGCTATCATAGTTGATTATACAATTCTATCATCCAAATAAAATTAATTAGAAATAAATAGATTGCCAAAAATTCCAAGTTTCAAGAAAATTAGTAAACCGGAAGTGTGCTTTTACTGAACAGTTTTTTTTTTCAAGTTTTGCGATTTGCTCCATAAAAACACCGATGAAATTTCATTAAATTTGGTATACTAACTATAAAATTTATCAATCACAATTTTGAGAACCTGGAGTAAGAGAAAGTTGTGTGAATGTTTCACACCAGATTTTTTTATTTGTTGTACGTAAGTATTAGTAAAAGTGTGACTCCTTTCGTCTACTTGCATCAAACTTGGGCAGCATTTGAATGGTAAAGCCCGCTTAAATATATATAGGCATTATTTTACTTTACTTTCTAGACTAGGCGCATAAAAAATATATGTCCATAAACCGTACATAGGTCTCAAAGTCAAACGCAGCCATTCAATTAGGTATATATCAATCAGACCAGGCTCATATTCAATATTACGTATTTATTCTAAACCATAAATATATACCTAAACCAAAATAGAAAACTGTTTCAAGAAAATGACAAGGAAATAATGATGAAAAAGAAAAATACTGGTTTATCGAACTCAAATGACCACTTGGAACTATAAATCAGATTTTGATAACATAAAAATATTAGGGAAAAGAATAGAATTTCCATAGCACATAGATAAAATATGCTTAATGCAACAAACAAACAAAAAAATCTCGACTAATTTAAAATACAGATACATGAAAATACTCTTTTTATTTATATTAATTTAAGGCGCGTCAACGTTTATGGTCATTAGCGTCCAGAGTCTACTCAGTGTACTGCCGTCCTCGGACAGTGTTCTCTCCGAGAACAGACAACACTGTCCATCACCAGGTTTGGCGTTGGTCTGTGGCGCCTCCATCGCCCACCCTTTGGGGTGCAATCACCCTCTGGCTTTCCAGGTTCAGGATTCCCTCTCCTCCAACCCATCCTGATCCTTTCCCCTTGCAGGGTTGCCTGCAAGTATCCTGGGTCACTGCACCCCTGTGCTTTAGGCAATGGACAGGAATCAGTCGGGCGTGCGATCAGTCACGCTAGCTCGTTAGAGTTGAAATACTGAACTATGGGCGCAAGCTACTTTCCGAGCCGATTGCTTGCCATTGAGGTAGGATTCGTAGTGGTCGTGGTTTAGTCAACAATTCCAATGACTGCGGTCATGGTTGAGCGGGAGGAGACTCGCAATATAAAATAAACCCCGGTGCCAGCCCATAGCTGGAAACGCATTTGCTGGGTGTGCGTGGTTTACCAGAGGCTGCTAGAGTGTGCCTTCTCTAACTTCTGGGAGTGAAGTGTGAAGTGTGATCAACTATGTAAATGGGTCAAGCGGGGAGGAGTGCCAGGGTTCGGAACTTCTGCTAGGGTCGGGCATTGCACTAAAAGATCCTTCCATAGTGGTGACATCCTCCTCTTGTTGAACGATCCTGTTGCTTGCAACGGGGGACCGGTAAACCCGATGGGTAGGTACGGTCTAAAAAATTGCCCCGAAGTACGATCGGAAAAGGTGTATATGCGGGAAGCATGTGCATCACCAGGCAGTAGAGCTGTAGAATCTCCTATAAAAAGAAAATCTAAGGGCAGCATAGCTGGGACTCGAACCTCCGGTAGGATTCCAGTTTGAATTCCAAATTCATTTTTATAAATATAATACGCCATCTTGGTTGACTATTCTTGAAACTCGGAATTTTGCCAATCTATTTGTTACTAATTAATTTTATCAAGATGATAGAATTGTATAATCAACTAAAAGAGCCAAACATAACCCTCCCTTCCTCCAAAAAAGCCCGCTTCAATGAGTTTACCCGGAGAAATGTTTCAAATAAAAGTTGTAGCTCTTTGTATATGTAATTTACATACTTAATTTAAAGAAAATCTTTGAAGCTGCCTTAGAGAAAAAACAGAACATTGAAAAATACATTTTTGTAAAAAAAAAAGGTACTTCCGGTCATCTGATTTCCTTCAAATTCGGAAATTCAACAACATATTTAATTGTAATTAATATTATTTAGATAATAGAATTGTGTAATAAAATGAAATAGCACTTTAGAGGATAACCTAGAAGGTAAAAAAATCCATTCAATAAATTTGTATTACCGGTTAACGGATTTTGCCCCAAATCTTCGTGTCAGATGTTGTAGTATTACTTCTTTACAAGGAATACTAAGTTTGAGCTTCCTACGATTTTTCAATTTTAAAATATTTTGTTCAAACACAGATACACACACACACACACACACACACACACATCAGCGAGACAGAGAGAGAGACAATTCGCTAAAAACATTTTTTTTCGTACCCAGTGGACTTCAAAACATATTATATTTCCGGTGAAAATACAATTTTGATAATTTGGCAGAATTGTCAAACAGCTGTTTTTAAAAACTAATGACAGGTATACCAACTTATGATATTTAAAAGATATCATTATTCTTTAAATATATTCTTTGTCTAACAGTTCTTTGTCTTCTCTCTATTCGTATTAACAATAATTTCTAAATATATACTTTGTGGGAATTACAAATCATATTTTTCCTATGAGAAATTAATTTCTAAAAACTGACGTGAGCGACTGCCCCCTCCCCCCCTTCGCTCACAACTTAAGTAAACAGTAATAAGTAAAAATCAATATGTCTTTTCAAAGAAGGATATTTTGAAAACAATAAACTGAAACAGTAAAAAATATTCAATAAACTAGAAAAAAAAAATAATTAACTGTTTTTCTAAGTAATATATTTTCTTTTTTCTTTTTTTTTTAATGGTATATCATAAATAACATGATGTCATTAGGTTATTGTGTTGTGTGACGTCATAAAACTTTTATAAAGTCTAGGTCTGTTGTTAACAAACGGTTGTGAAACTTAAAGATTAGATAAAATTAGTTTCAGTCACGGTTAAAAAATAAAAAAAATAAAAAAAAAAAGAGAATAAATATTACCGAATGGAATTATTTCTACGTATTATCACAGAATCGTACGTATTTCTTTGAGAAATTCTTATTTTTATGATTATTTGATAAACAATATGGCGGACTAGTGCGAGGGTAAAAAAAAAAACAACAAAAAAAAAACACCTTAAAAAAGGTCCATCGAGAAATTTCAATTGTTTCAAATGCAATAAAAATAAAAATTTACACCACACACACACACACGCGCACAGACCATTCGCTAAAAGCATTATTTTTTCGTATTCAGGGGACCTCAAAACATGTATTTCCTGGTATATCGTAAATTTGACACGATCGTAAATACTTTTCCTCTTTCTAGGGAATAAGAGAAAGTGAAAGCCCCCCCCCCAAAAAAAATCGTTCAATAAGTGCAGCACCACTATCGATTTTGCACACAAATTTTCTTCAAACATTTTGCAGAGTTTTTGCAGCAAATTTAATTCTTACTACAAACGTAATATAAAGCGGCGTTTACACGATCAATATTATTGTCAATACCAGTATTGACAATATTTCCATCAATACTCATACTAACCACTATCAATATTTCATTACTTTACACGATCAATATTATTGACAATACTAGTTACTATTTCTGCCACTAGGAGAGTGTATTTACGTGTTTATACTCCATCAGTCTAGTTGTTTTTTAGTTAACCTATAAAACATGAATAATCGTGATAAAGCTTGCTTAGCCATTATTTTGGCGCTTGGCACTAAGCGTAAAGTGGAACGAAAACTGTGGATAAAGGAATGGTTAAAGAAGAGGGAACAATATTCACATTTAGTGCTTCTAAATGAAATAAGCGTCAGCGACACTGCTGATTTCATAAACTACTTCAGAATGGATGAACCTACCTTCAACAAATTGTTGAAGATGGTTGAACCATTTTTGAAAAACAAAAAAATAATATGAGAGAAACCATAAGTGTTAAGGAAAGATTAGCCTTAACACTTAGATACCTCTATAACAATCATTCAAATGCAACTGGTGCACCTAACCTAACCTATAAGAATAGTATCGCTTTTTTTAAAAGCGTCCTAAGTTGCAACGTTGGATAAAACTGAACTGACTAATGGCGGAAATATTGGCCCCGCCCCTAAACCAATAATATTGTCGATATCCCCTCCAATTCTCAGTATTGATAGAAAATCTGAATTTCATCAATACTCTTGTCAATACCGACCATCAATACTTTTTTAACACTTTACACGATCAATATTATTGTCAATACTCTAAAGTATTGTCATACTATTGATCGTGTAAACGCCGCTTAATGAAATAAGATTGTCCATTAAGAATTGTTAAGTGAATCGTAACAGTGTTTTCCACATCGGACTTTTAGAAAATTGGTGACATATGTATTGATTGCTAAGTTTTACGGATGTCAGAGTGCCATGTCATATGACAAACAAAGTTAATACTTTGTTTAAAACAAAGTTTTAATACTTCCTAACATTTAATAAATAATCTTCTTGATAATGTTAAGGACATCATCACCCTTCTTAATCATCATCTTCTTTTTTTCCATTTCTTAATAACAACTTTTTATATATTTTTAAATGACTTTAAATGACTTTCACATAACATTTCTAACTTTTATGTCCAATAAAAAGCTTATAAATAATAGTTTTGTACATGGGTTATAACCTTATGGTATTTCAAAGTTCAAAAGTTCAGGATAAATATTTTGTGCCCAAACATGAAAGCAGATTGCCTAATCTAATTGTATAATCCGGGCGTATTAATAATAATAATAAAAAATTAAAAAGTCCAAATTATAAATAATATAATTATTGTTTATTTTACTATTAAATATTGTTTAATAAATTTAACTGAATATTGTTATCCGTGAGCAATATGATGAAAGTGATCCCGTGTAATAGTCATTATTTAGTATTTTCTAACAATACCGACATACAAACCTACTGGACTACTGAGAATTGTGTCCGCTATTGATTTATACACTCCGTGCTATACACTACCTTGTTTATAGGCAGCTTCTTGTTTTCAACTAATCTAGCTTTTTTTTTTTTCCTAAATTTGCTTAATTTAAAGTAAATTCTTAATAATTATTGATATCAGCATGTTAATTACACTACAAATTGAAATTTTAATATGTTTTATATTTTAATAATCCATTTTGTTGAAATCATTGAACAAAATGCTATTGTAGCTGCATCTCTAAAACTAAACTAAATCATTATACCATTTAACTGGTGTAGGGAAAAGGACTTGTCCATAAACCCCCATAAAACCGTAATAGTTCCTTTCAAATTACGCCACAAGTTGGAAGGCCTTAGACCACCATCACTTGGGCACACTCCGATTCCATTTGCGATGGAGGCTAAGTATCTTGGTGTTACTTTTGACCGCAGATTCATTTGGAATCAATACAATGACAAAATTTCACACAAGGCCAATGAGTCATTCAGTTAGGTGCAGTCGGCTTTGTAGGAGAAACTGTGGCTTGCGCCCAAGTTTGACACTCTGGATTTACACTAGGATCATCAGACCCATGATCACACGGTGGACCAAGACGGCTGCAAAAGGGGGCGGCGGAAAGGCTGGGTGCGATCCACAGGCAAGCATGCCTGGGTCCTACAGGGGCCATGAAAACCACTGCGTTGGAAGTCCTCTTCAATTTGCCACCACTACACATCCTTGTTCAAGGGGAAGCCGGAATGGGAATACATAGGCTCTTGCAGGAGCGGCCTCCCAACACCACTAGGCATGATCGTAATAACCAGAGGTTGATTGAGGAATCAAGGCTGACCATCTTCTTGGAATGCCAAGTGATCGGATGGTTTCTAGGTATCATTTCGAAAGAAACTTCCAAATTGTTATATCGAGCTTATAATTGTGGACTGTGATCCCCCCTCTTCGGTAACTCGATCTGGTATGCAGACGGATTCAAAACTCCGACTGCGGTTGGAACCGGGGTCTATGGGAGCAGGCATAAAGTTAAGATCAAGCAGGCCAGCCTAGGGATATACGCCACGGTCTTTCAGGCTGAAGTCGTGGCGTTACAACTCTGCGCTAGGAAGATTATAGGGCAAGGCACAGTGGGTAGAAGAGTGGCCATAAACTCCGACAGTCAGACAGCCCTGAAGGCACTTTCTTCACACCAAATAGACTCAAGACTGCTGTGGGATAGCTTACTTGCCCTAACCGAGGTGGGTACTCGGTATAAACTGACACTCGCCTGGGTGCCGGGACATGCGGGGTTTCTGGGCAATGAAAGGGAGGATGCCCTAGTGAGAGAGGGTTCGCAGGATACCTTTATAGGCCCCCGAACCCTTCTGCGGCTTTGTCCAGAAGACGTATTCAAATTTCTATCAAAGGCTGGATAGAAGAACAGCGTCTGCTTTAGTGGGAGAGAACACCAGGACAGAGGCAGGCAAAGGTCTTTATCAAGAGATATTTGCCTAAATTTACCAGAGATCTACTGAGCCATACCCGAAGGGTTATAAGGCTAATTGCAGCTCTACTAACAGGGCATTGTAGGCTGAACAGACACATGCACTATCTACAACTTGCAGATAGTGCGGTATGCTGATTCTGCAAGGTAGAGAGGAAGAAATCCCCGCGCACATCATCGGTGAATGCGCCGGCCTGGCGAAGTTAAGGTTTCTTCAATTGGGGACAGGCAGGCAATCCCGAAGCTATGAGCTTCATGACGGAGCCGCTCTCAGCTTTGCTAGGACTGATTAGGCGGGCAAAGCTGGGGAGGGGGGTTGTGCTATAATTTAAGGGGATCCACAATAGACCTCTCTTGTAGGTCGAGTGAGGCTCCCCCCCCCCCGTTTCTAATCTAATCTAATCATACCATTAAATTTAATCTATCAAAGCTTGTAATGTAATATAATATTATATAGATAACCGAATGAATTATTATATTAAATAGTTGGCAAAAGCATACATTATACTGTAATGGTACTATAGAAGAAAGCTTAACCGCTATCGTTATCTTAGAAAAACCGCAAAAGGAGATGTTTCAAATAAAAGTGATAAGATATTTATGTTTGTCGACGGTATACCAAAAAGTTAGAAGAAAATCATTGGTACCGTTTTCAAGAAATTCGCTGTAATAGGATCCGAAGAGAGGGATCCATAGCAGAGATAGAGAGAGAGAGAGAGAGACAGTCTCACTCACTAGTTTAGGCCAGACTAGAGTGGGAGAATCTGGTTAAATACAGCTGTATTAGCCATAGGAGGGGGTCTTCTAACAGTCTTGCAACAGAGTTCATACGGCAGTCACAACGCGTCAACAACCTTTCTCTTCCTCCTCACTCTGAATCTCTCACTACCATTTTATATATTTTAGTGTAAAGTCCAAGCAGTTTGTGTTACTTTCCTTATTATACAGTGTTCAACTTTTTCTCTAGTTCATTTATCTATACAACCCAATTTCTCTCTTTCTAATACCCACTATTATATTCGTAAAGAACTGAAAATAAAAACCTTTAATGAAGTTGCACTACCCTTTAATGGATTTTTCCCATAACCTGCGTATAGGATGCGGTAGTAGAATTCGGAAAATATGATAAGTAGGAGTCAGTGAAAGTAAAACAAAAAAAAAAACGTTCTGACAAAAATTGCACATCTTGGGTCAATTTGATTTTCTTCAAACATGATATTTTGTATAATTGAGTTGTTGAGGAGAGAAATTAGGTTTGAAAAAATGAACGAGATATGTAGACACTAATATAATGTAGCTAAGTTTACACAAACTGCACTGGACTTTATAATGAAAATGATAAAATGAATGGTGTGAGTAAAGATATGGACACGATGTGATGTATCGTTGTATGGTTGTATCTGATAGATGTCCTTCTAGATAGATTCCCACTGGCTTATATACACAAGTTCTCCCACTATAGCCTGCCTAAGTCAGAGTGTAGTCTCTATTAACCAGAGAGAGCCTCTCTTCTCTCTGCTGTGGTTGCATTATCTTTGCGGTACCATTACATTTGATAAGAAATTTTATTCTAATTAATATTATATAAATTATTAAAAACCATAAATCAAACTAAAATAATATTTTGGAGAAAGAAAATCAGTATCCTCTACCTTTCCATAAAAACCCTATTACTATGTATTTTCCCGATAAAAGCCAGATAGGAAGGGGACAGTTCGATACATATATATAATATAGCGATAGCAGTATAGTTCAGGACAGTTTATGACCCAGTTAACAACCAGTCACCAACCTTCTACTTACTACCTTCTCATCACTCAGCCAGTCTGTCTCTTTATATTTGTCTCGCTACCTAACTTCTATATTTTATTGTAAAGTCCTTGCAGTTTGTGTGTTCTATTCATTATACAGGGTTCAGCATATCATGTAGTTTATTTCTCTAAAATCCATTCTCACTAAATTCTCTCTCCTTCTCACATCCATTATTATTTTCCCGATAAAATGTTACAAATAAAAGTTTTTGGCCACTTAATCTATATATATAAAAATTCAGCTTCCGTATGTTTGTGGCCGCAAAACTCGAAAAGTAGTCGATGGATTGACTTGAAACTTTTACACAACGTTGCATTTCTATATAGGAGTGTTTATATATACTTTTTACTCCAAAGTTTCCACGGAAACGGAACTTCTCCGAGCGTTTCGCGAGGTTGGCAGAAACAGACTCAGAGGCGTTGCAATGGTGGCTCATTGTCTGAACCATTTTCTCAACTACTTATAAGTACCTCTATTCTGATGTTTTCAAGGAAACGGGAAATTCTGAGCTAAAATCCACTCAAACGGCCATTTGGGTTAGCACTTGCTTCTTCCAGGTATTGCTGCTACGTTGATGGAAGGAGGTAGATAGAACAGCGCATTCAGCTCTTAAACCTTCATGACTTAAACAACCACTTCACAGAAAGCACAACATGTAACATTTCTAAAAAAAACATCAGGAATGGGAAAGGTTCTTCGGGCGTGCAAAATCATTGTATGGGGTGAGTGTACAATGGCTTATAAGAAGTCATTGGAAGCATTAGACCTCTATACATTGAAAGACTTGCGAAATAATAAGGTTCCATTTGGTGGAGCATTGGTGTGTTACTAGCGGGTGACTTCAGACAAACGCTTCCAGCAATACCTCGCTCAAATCCCGCTGATGAATTGCATATCTGCTTGAAATATCCAACTCTTTGGAGCACAGTAAAAAAAATTCATTTAACATCGAATATTAGAGTTCAACTTCAAAACGATCCAACAGCTGCCATATTTTCAAGACAATGGCTGGAACACGGTAACGGCACTGCTCCTACAAATACGGAAACGGGAAAAAAAAAACCACCTTCCCATCTAATTTCTGCAACATTGTACATTCAAAAGTAATGGTAATGCATATTTTTTCAGGCAGTCTTAAACGTCCAACTACCAAATTAGGTGTCGTGGACGGGGGCGCCGAAGCACCTACTTTACTGTTAACATTTTTCATACGAATATAAAATTTAGCAGTTGTACTCCCAGTTACCTCGTCCATGCTCATAATCCGTCCCATTCAAAAGAAGATTAGTAGACAGGGTATTTCAAAGCACCCAAACAAATGATCAAAATCACGCATGTTTAAGCCTAAAAATCCAGACTGAGCCACAGCGAAGCGTAGTCGGGTTAGCTAGTTAATATCAAAAATTTAAAGAAAATCATTGGAGCCGTTTTTGTAAAAGATCACAATATTTAATCTTACTAAGAGAATAAGAGAAAATAATAAAATTATTTAAAATTCAATAAATAATTGATGAAATCTTAATTGAGCTAATTGAAATTTCCTAAAAAAATATATATATATAAGAGTTATCTACTAACGGTATAAATTTAGTTGAACAACCCGTAACTAGCAAGTCTCTCAACAAAAACAGTTCAGACTTGTTACTAAAACAAACTGATAACTTTGTAGTTTAAACTTACTAGTTTGGGAAAGCAGATCAATAACTAAATATGAGCAGACTAATAAAACAAATCAACCAAATTTTTTTTTTTTTTGTTAAAGCCTTTTAAATTTATAGTTAATAATTTCAGTTCAGATTTAATATTAAAACTTAAATTAAACATAAATTGTTATTTTTAGAATTTTATTGTTGAAATTTCTTAATTCTTAGTCATGTTTAAGTGTTATCTAGACTATTTTTATATTTTTATAATACAGTCATGTTTATTTCATTGTAGTAATACTTTTAATTAGCACTTATTTAAAATTATCTTTTTAATTATCTCTTTTATATTAGGAATATTCATTGCTATTATCATTAACTTGTTCTTGTCAATGTTGCAAAATCTTCTGGAACATCCTCTACTATAACTGTTTTTTATAGTAAGAAGCATTTTTGTCAACCTTTCGAAGGTGATTAATGCAATCATCCTCTACTATAAAGAATCTTTTAATTAAACAAATTCAAGTTTTGTGATTATAGTTTCTCCTATACTTTGTGGTTTCTCCTAAACAAATTTTAACAGTTTCTTGACTTTTTACATATTATATCGATTAAGATAAATACATAAATGTTTTTTTTTATATCTATTTGTCAGTTTATTATACAAGATTTTGGAAATCCGGATGATGGTCACCGACTTCTCTCTCTCTCTCTCCCTCGGGAAAGCTATTCATTAATATTTTCATTTTATTGTATTTAAATGTTTTAAAATTTTCAATTCCTAAATTAATTTTTACAGAAACTATATTAATAGATTTATTTATTTATAATAAAGTGTTGTTTGTGTAATAAATTATTATATTTTTAGATAATTAGATATGTATAAATAAAGGCTTATATATAAAAAAAAAATAAATCTGATGTGAAACACTCACACAACTTTCTCTTACTCCAGTTCTGAAAATTGTAAAAGGCAAATTTTATAGTTTGCGTAACAAATTTAATGAAATTCGTCGAAAACTGAAAAACTGTTCAGTTAAAGCGCACTTCTGGTTTACTAATTTTCTTGAAACTCAGAATTTCGGCCACCTATTTATTTCTAATTAATCTTGTTTGGATGATAGAATTGTATAATCAACTATGATAGCACTTTAGAGAAAAACATAACCCCATCCCTCCCCTAAAAGTGGCCTTAAATGAATTTTGTCCAGAGAAATGTTTTCAATAAAAGTTGTAGATCTTTGTATGTTTAGTGTAAATACGTAGTTTCAAGAAAATCGTCTGAGCCATTTTTGAGGATATCGCGAAAAAGTGAAAAAAATCATTTAGTAAAATAGTAAAAAGTAAACGCACTTCTGGTCATCCGATTTTTTTTCAAACTCGGAATTTCAACATGTTTAATTCTAATTAACATTATTTAGATGATAGAATTGTTTAATAAACTGAAATAGCATTTTAGATAAAAACCCAACCCCCCCTCTCGCAATCACAAAAGTGCCCTTAAATGAATTTTCTCGGAGAAATGTTTCAAATAAAAGCTGTAGCTCTTTGTAAGTATAGTTAATATACTAAGTTTAAAGAAAATCGTCGGCGCCATTTTTGAGAAAATCGCAAAAAAGTAATAAAAAAAAACAAAAAAAAAACTAGTTAAGTGGTACTTCCGGGATAGGAATTTTGCCAGATAACAACGCTGTCAGATTCCATGGTGAGACCTAAACGGAATATCAAGTTTCAAGTTCCTACGGTTTTTCGTTTTTGAGCTATGCTGTTCACATACATACATACACACATACACACACAGACCCTTTGCTAAAAACCCCTTTTTCGACTCAGGCGACCTCAAAACGGATATATCCAGTGAAAACTCGATATAGAAAATTTGACACGATTACAATACTTCCCCTTACTAGGAGTATGAGAAAGTAAAAAAAAAGGTCCAGTACTATGCTTTTGAAAAATTGTCTGAATTTCATATATTTACATGGCCAGAATTTGGGATTTACACATCTTTAAAACCTATTCTCGATTGTAGATAAAAATACGAAGTTTTTTAAAGATAATCGTTGGGAGCCATTTCCAGGAAAATTTCGAAAACCATAAAACTAAAGTAGCACTTCCGATTGAGGGGTTTTTTGCCCGAAATTTTCGTGTCAAATGCAATAATGGTAGTATCTAAACGGAACACCAAATTGTTTATAAGCTTCTTGCAAACTTTATCGTTTTTGAAATATTTTGTTAACAACTTACACACACACACAGACTCTATTCGCTCAATTCGCTAAAAAACATTTTTATCGTATTCAAGGCACCCGAAAAGCATGTAATTTCCGGTGAAAAATCTATTCGAAAATCTTGTACGTTCGCTCCGCAATACAATAAAAAAATACCGAGGGTAATAAAACAAAAAAGTTTGATTAGCAAACTAATAAATCAAGGTTTACCAGTTTTTTTTCCAAGCCAGAGTAGAGTGGCTTAAAGCTATAATGGGCTTGAAAAGGAGAGAAAATGGGTTTATAGATAAATAAGCTAGAAGTACCGGGGTGAACACTATATAATCAGGGAAGGGATTAGCTCAGTGGTAGCGCGCTGGACTAGCAACGCGGAGAACGGTTCGAATCCAGCGTGCTACTCTTAGATTTTCTCTTCCTAGGAGCCCTCTACAGCTCACTGTCCGGTGATGGACAGTGTTTCTGTAACGGAGAACACTGTCGCGGTGGCCGGCAGTGCACTGAGAAGGCTCCGGGCGCAAATGACCTCAGATGTAGAGACGCCTTAAATAAAAAAAAAAAAAAAAAATAAAAAATTAAAACTATATAATCGAAACAGTAGCACAGACTGTCTTACCTTTACACTGAAATTTAAAAATGGTAGTGAGTGGTAAAGAGAAAGGTTGATGACGCGTTGTGAGTGCTGTATGAACTCTGCTGCAAGACTGTCGGTAGACTCCTTCCTATGACTGACACAGCTGTATTTAAACAGTTTCGCCCACTCTAGTCTGGCCTAAACTAGTGAGTGAGACTGTCTCTCTCTCTCTCTCTCTCTCTCTGCTTTGAATCCCTCTCTTCGGATCCTACTACAAATACAATAAACTGGTTGATAATGTAGCGAAGGAAGCTGCGAATAATGTATCCTATTCAGATGAACCTGTTACTTATGGCCAAGTAAAAAGAGAAATAAATAATACAACAGTACAATACATATTCCATAAAGATCTAGCATCTGGTAAACCTGCGAAACATTAGTTGCTACAAAAAAAATGCCCTCCAGACTTACCCTGATTTAGTAAGGGCTTTTAGTGTGAGGGTCCTGGGTCAGTCATGGACTTCCTTCAGGCATCTGGTTGGTTTCCTGGCCAGATTGGGCATTGTGGTTTAAGGAGACATCTCTATACAATGGGGCGCACGCCTAAATCCCTTGTGTAGAGTCTGTGAGACGGAGGAGGAAACACCCATACATCTTATGATGGACTATTTGGGGATTGTGAGGAGATTAGATTCAGGGCCGGATTAGGATATCGGTAGAAGAGCTTTGGCTGTGCCCTTTCAAGGCTATGGTCTGGTTTGTTCGAACTGTGATAAAACTTAGGTGGGTGCACCTGTGTTCCATATACTTTTGGGGCACCTGTGTGGGCCCATAGAAGCTTTGGATAGCAAAACATTTTGCCCTTCCCTGTACTATATAGTTATTAAAGCTTCCACGCTGGCCCACTTTGTAATACCGGATGAACGTCGACCACATTCAAAGTTGTTTTTAATTGATATATAATGGGGCAGATGCTAATGAATGACATCGTAGAGCATCTTTAGTTCGCCGAAAAAAAATGGAGTGACACCTTATCTTTTGGCATTGAAAAAAATAAATTAAAAATGAGCATTTGTTTCAAAACTGAAACCCAGATTCCTTTTGACGATGGTGATGAAAAATAAAGAAATAAATCAATATGAAACTTAATATTTAATTCAAATATTTCACAAACGTTTACAATTAGAATAACAACGTAAAAATCAAAAACAAAACTTACAATCAAATACTACTTCAAGGTTACACGTAATAAATTTCGTCACGCATAGGCCTTTAAAAGTGAGTCATTCGGTTATTAATAAAGTTTTTATTCAATAAGTTAGACCACAAAAGATTGTCATTTATGGTACATAATTCACGAACAGCTATAAAAATCAAACTATTTATCTATCTATCTATACATATATATCCTTATACAAACTATATATGGTTATATATTATATGATTTAATATAATGTAGGAAGGGAAGGGATTAGCGGAATGGTTAGCGCGCTGGACTCCCACGCGGAGGTACCGGGTTCGAGTCCAGCTGTGTTGCTCTTAAATTTTCTCTTCCTAGGGCTTCTACAGCTCACTGTCCGGAGGCCGGCAGTGAGAATGCTCTGAGCGCCAGTGACCATAAATGTGACGCGGCTTAGATTAAAAAAAAAATAATAATTAAAAAAATTTAAGTACACAATTACAGAAAGAGATATCTACTATTCAAGAGAAATAAAGAGTTTCAAGGCCTACGAGTACGTTTTCGTGAGTTTTGTTATCAAAGTGGTGTTTGTGTGTATGTGAACAACATAACTAAGAATAGTCAGATGTATCTCTTAATGGCTGATCGGCCAGGGGGTATCATAAAAAAAAACACTAAACAATTTTTTATGTGTTTTTTATTAATAACCCGACGTTCGACAAACATTGTTTGTCTTCTTCAGGGGCTATCTTAGATTCGGAAAATTTGTATGCTTTATTAATTATACTACATGTTCAATTATGACTGTGGTCTATGGGTGTAGTACCGTCAAATCCCGAAGTTTGTGGTATTACAAGTTTAGGTATTACTTAATACAAGTTTAGGTATTACTTAATACCTAAACGTAATATTAAGTTTTAACTTTTTACGATTTTTCGTTTTTGAGGAGCTGTTTTTACATACACATACACACACACCCACACACACACACACACACACGTAAACAACCAGAGACCGATTTTCTAAAAAACCATTTTGTATTTTTTTTCTTTTTTTTTCTGGAACTGATGATGGGGGAATCTAAAAACTTGTTATTGACGGTTGAAAAACTTATGATATTCATAAAATTTGACACGATTACA
>JAAEAF010006375.1:0-56593 GCA_011037195.1 Triatoma infestans | reverse complement strand
GAGTAAGAGAAAGTAAAAAAATATATGATGCGCTTATAACAAACAATGGAATTATTGTAATTTTTCGAAGAATTCTGTCATAATATTCTTCTGGTGCTATAAGCAGTATACGAACACATTAAAATTATAAGAAATCTATATGACTTTTTTTCTTTGAAGTTAATCTAATTATGGATAGAACACAAGTTTCGAACTTACGGAGTCATATGACTTTGCAATGAAAAACACTATTTTGAATATCTGGCACTGTTTTATACATCATCTTTCAATATTTCATAAAAATTAAATTAAAAAATAGAATTACTAATTAAGAACTTACAACTTTGTGTCAAGAAATTAATTAAAAGAATAGATTATATGTTTTCTTTATTTTTTAGTATTATTTAATAATTTTTTAATTTATAGTTTGAAAAATATTATATTTGTTTTTATCATTTTTAAAAATTGATATGTAATTTAATAAACATTTAGAAGACTAATTTCTAGTAAAAAAAAAAAAGATAAATGTATATGATTAAAGAAATATGGAAGATCCACTTTCTTTCTGCAATGTACCCCCGCGTAAAAGAAGAAATTAACAGATCTTTATTTTTTTTTTTAATGACTAGGTTTCATGTCATCTTGACATATCTAACCCAGTTTATCAACACCTACCACATATATACAAAATTATATAGTAAAATTTTATATATTTTTTTTATTTTATTTTTGTGTTAAGTTTCTAGAAAAGAACATTGAATTTCTTCTGAAGTAAATTTCTAACTTTCTTTGGCCAATTTTAGAAATGATGATGCAATTAAAGAAAAATGATATTATTATTATTTCTTATTGTTTGTGAAAAGGTAATATTGCGTTCGTGGCCAATTTTTAAATTTGAGTTTTCTCTGAAACAAAAACATGCTATAAACGTGCAATGAGTGCGTAAAAAAGCAGATTTTAATGAATGGTGTGTAAGGTTGTGTTTGTTTGTTTGTGTGTGTGTGTGTGTGAGCAAAATATCTCAAAAATATTATCTCAAAAAATTGCACATTCAATTCATATTCTTTTATTTATATTACTACTGCATTTGACATGAAGGTAGGTTTCAATCAAAATCCACCAGCCGGAATGCTAATTTATTAATTTTTTTTTTTTGAAGGGGGCCAATGCACTGCGGCTTTTCGATCTATTGTACTGTGTCCCCTGGGTGGCGCAGGATGCCCATAGCACCGAAGCCGATGTCTCAAATGAACATCCGTTCTACACAACTTCCATCAGGTTAAGATTCCTTAGGAATCCTAGTAACCTGGCGGGCTCTAGAGAGGGTAAGTCCCCCTCCTCCACCTGGTAGCTGCCCAGGTTCTTGAACCTTCTCTGAGTTGCAGCCTCCCAGTCTGTTTTAGGAGATGTAATGGAGTTTCCTCCAACTCTCCACAGAGTCTGAATGAGCTGTCACTTTCTAAACCCAGCTTCGTCAGGTGTCCCCGCTGAGTCAGCAATTCCCCGTGAGGAAACCCATAAGAACGCGGAGCTTGTTCTTATTCAACAAGCCGATGCAGGCCTCCCATCTCTGTTGGTTATAATTTCCCAGGCAGATAGTTCCAGAGTTGAGATCTCTTTACCTCCTCCACCATCTTAAGTTCTTCCAAGAGAAACTGGCTGCTGACCCCACAAAAAGGCACCGGTCCTAGAAGCGGGGTCGCAGCGCCTATCTTCGCCAGGGCTTCAGCCATCTCATTCCCTTTAATGCCAACATGCCCTGGCACCCACGAAAGGCTAATTTATTCCTCCTGCCTAGGTTATTAAATTTACAGTAAGCATTCCCAGACCATTTTAGAGCTGATAACTGAAGCACTCTAATGGCTGCTTGGCTATCGGAAAGGATTACAATTTCCTGATTCATATATCCCCTATCGAGGTTAAATTGAACGCATTTTCCAATACCGTATTTGTCCGCCTGGAAGGTGCTGGGAAACTTACCCATGGGTTCCGAGTGCTTGATCCTTAGACCAACCAACCCAGCCCCAGTCCCCTTCGAGGGTCATAATATATTAAATATATTGATGATGATAATAATGATACTCCACCGTTCCATTATAGTTGCACTAGATTGCAGATTTGCCCCAAGAACGCAAGCGAGTGTGGCAAGTGAACGAAAATTTTAAAAATACTGAACTCTCTCACGTTTAAACATTATACATTTTTCCTACAACAGTTAGAACTATTTAAAACAATATATATATATATAAACAGAGGTAATAAAACATGTGCGGTAACCTCTAAGAGAACGTTGTCCATAATAAAGGGGGAAGGTTTCCTTCAGAAAGGTTGTAAAACATTATTTGGTTAAAGTTAAGCAAAATTATATTAACTATTCTGATATATTTAATTTACTGCTGAATTGATATTAAAAAGTTAAAAGAAAAGTTTTTCAAATCGTCAGACCTTAAAATTATTCGACGATTATTCAGATTTTTATTCGACGATGACTAAAAAGAGTTTTAAAAGAGTTTGTTGCTGCTCTACGTTTCGGATACCATTGACGTGCTTCTTCAGGAGCTCTTTAGGGTAGGAGAGGAGTGTACTTAAACGAGGAGCTCCTGGAGAAGAGCGCCAATGATACCCGAAACGTAGAGCAACACAGAATTTTTTTTTTTCACTAAAACTCTTCTGGCCATTAGCGTATAAAACATTTCATCAAAAAATGTTTAATTTAAGAATTTCTACTTTAGCTTAACATTTCTAAACGGTAAAAGAATGTAACGGTCAATTTAAATAAAATAAATATTTTAATCAAACTACTTTGTATTTTTAAGGCCTAACTATTGATGAATCGTTATTTTTACTTTCTCTTACTCCTAGTAATTTTACTATAAAAATATGGCAAAAAATATATAAAATATTAAAAATCATACCAGAAATTGTACCAAAGTTAAATAATACAAAAAAAAAATCGATTTGAAATATATAAATAAAAATAAATTAGAAATGTTGAAAAGGAGTTGTTGGAAACTATGTTAAAGCAATTGAGAGAATGTGTAAGAGGTAATTTCTTAATTGCCCTTCTTGGCAACGTGCACACATAAGTATACTTGTTGTTGGATGGAATAGCCGGGGACAAAGAATACTACTACCCACTTCTAGAAATGGCAACTCGTCGTCTACCTTTTGTTTTCCATCATCTCCCACTCTGTTTGTTTGTTTCACGATGTTTCCTTTGTTTTCTAATTACATTTTTAATTAAATCATTCAAATAATTCAACAATAAAAACATCAAACTTAAATGTTATATTACATTTGAATAGATTGTAGGATTTTTGTAAAACTATGGATTGCATGAAGCTTCTCTATACTATAAGATCAAACAAAAAAAAAATTCCTATAGACTGTCTGGTTTCGAGCCTTTGCATTATCAGAATAATATATCTCTGAACTAATTTCGTTACTTTCACCTAACCCTTGTAATAATAGTACGTAGAAATGGTGATTGGCAAAGTTGAAATGAAAACATATTACTGCAGGAAAGAAGAATATAATGATGATAGAGTGACCGAGATATGAGTGATGGTAGCGCTGGCTTTTGTGAGTCTCTTGAAGAGCGATGTGGCTAGTAAGAACTCTTGTTTGTTCAAGTTCTATGGCTAGTGTGACCTAGCTTGGTGAAGATTCTCTGGACAATAATTAGACTTTTTTTTTTGACGCAGAGAACGAATTAAGACAATTGATTGATTTATTAGGAGCAGTTTGTTGAATAATTCTTTGAGAGTTGTGTTGTAGATTCCACAATTGCAGTAATCAATTGAAGGCTTGTCTGGCTGTTTTCTTCTTGGCACTTTGTTTAGACGCCCTCAACTGTTGGTTAATCCTTCAACATTGATATTGATACTTGCTAAAGCAGTCAGACTGTTGTCTTTTTTTATAACATTTCCCCAGATCTTAATGGGAAACTGGAGTCAGATTATTGGTTCTCAAAGTTGTAGTCGATTTGTAGTGCCGATGGTAGTGCTTGCTACGGCTATAGCACGTGGATTCCAGTGTTCCTTTTGTAGCGCATTTCCTCAACAGTATTATCGATTCTATAATACTTAGATTGTATTCGGCTAAAAGTGGAAGCACTCTACTAGCCAATGGTGGAACAAATTTGGCGACAAGTGCAGCGCTCTATTATCAAAATAGTGGGAGACCTTAATTTATGAATTTTTTTTTTTTAATTTAAGGCGCTTCAACATCTATGGTCATTGGCGCCGTGAGCCTTCTCAGAGCACTGCCTGCCTCCGGACAGTGTTCTCTCGTGACAGACAACACTGTCCAGCACCGGACAGTGAGCTGTAGAGGCTCCTAGGAAGAAAAAAATCTAAGGATAGCACAGCCGGACTCGAACCGGAGCGTGGGAGTCCAGTACGCTAACCGCTTAGCTATTCCCTTCCCTTCTGAAAATTTTTAACTGCTGTTTTGATGTGTATGTGAAGTTTTATCTCCTTGTAATCAATTAAACGAAATTTAAACGAATTAATTGATTCATTGATCTGTTTAGGAACTTATTATTTAAACTTTTGTTTCAATGTTTTATGGGAATATGTAACATTTTTAGTTAATTTAACGTATGTTTACATATTTAACGTATTTATATGTATGTTTAATTGTAACATTTTTGTGTGTGGAACTACTAAACGTAAGGTGAAGTTTATTTCACTCTTGCTTTTATCATACAATACCCTACATAGATGGGAAATAGCTATAACCCAACTTGGTGCCGGTTTAGTGTGCGTTCTACCAACCCTGTTGATATCTACTGTATAAAACATGTGCTCTACTCTAGTATAACCTTACTAGAGTAAGATATTCAGTAACCACATCTAAGGGAGCCCCCCCCCGTACCACCCGTTGATAAAAAAAACTCGAAAATAAGTGGATCACTGATCTATTTTCGTGCGCTTACTGTCATGAGGGGAGGAATGACCATAAGTAAAATTCAATCTGATAATAAATGTTTTGAAAATAATAGTTTAAATTTTAATTTTTGTCGATTAGTGCATACTAAACCAGAATCATGACGGTAGAGCGCATACTATACCAGGAATCATGACAGTAGAGCGCACACTATACCAGGAATCATGACAGTAGAGCGCACACTATACCAGGAATCATGACGGTAGAGCGCACACTATACCAGCGGTTTAGACATACATCATTTTCAGGAAATATTTAACGTTTTGCTTATTTATTTTTTTTTAAGTTGAGATTTTTTGTTAAAAGTCCGGAATTTTAATTTTTGATTTAAAGGTTATAATACTTTTTTACTTTCTCTTATTCCGAGTAAGAGGAAGTATTGTAATCGTGTCAAATTTTCGATATCGAGTTATCACCGGAAATATCCGTTTTGAGGTCCCCTGAGTCCAAAAAAGTGGTTTTTAGCAAATGGTCTGTGTGTGTGTATGTATGTATGTAGTGGTGTGTGTGGGTGTGTAGTGTGTGTGGTGTGTATGTAACAGCATAGCGCAAAACAAAAAACCGTAGAAAGCTGAAACTTGATATTCCGTTTAGGTACACCATGGGATCTGACCCTACTTTATCTGGCAAAATTCCCTCAACCGGAAGTACCACTTTAACTAGGGGATTTTTGTACTTTTTTTTGGGGGCGATTTTCTAGAAAAATGGCTCCGACATTTTCTTTAAAACTTGCATATCAACCACATATTCAAAGATCTACAATTTTTATTTAAAACATTTCTCTAGGAGAATTCATTTAAGGACACTTTTATGGAAGAAGGGGTTATGTTTTTCTCGAAAGTGCTATCATAGTTGATTATACAATTCTATCATCAAAACAAAATTAATTAAAAATAAATATATGACCAAAATTCCGAGTTTCAAGAAAATTAGTAAACCGGAAGTGCGCTTTTACTGAACAATTTTTTCAGTTTTCGACGAATCTTATTAAATTTGGTACACAAACTATAAAAGCTGTCAATTATAATTTGGAGAACTGGAGTAAGAGAAAGTTGTGTGAGTGTTTCACACCAGATTTTTTTTTTTTTGCAATTGGGTGACTCCAATTAAAGTGTAAATCAGAAAGGGTACATATTATAATTGTGCCAGCAAATATACACGGACCTTACAAGCTGTTAAGGATTAAATACTTATTAGTTAGACATTAGTATGCTGTTAAGGTATACGAGTAAATCTTATTTAATACAATTAAACTCAAAAACACTTAATCCTGTGAAATCCACCTCTATTGTTTACCGACAATTAATAAATTATGCTTATGTAACTAATAAAGTTATAAAATTAATAAATACTAAAATTAATAAACATTAAAATAATAATGTATTTATATAAAATACGTCATTTTTTTTTCTTTTTCTTTAAAAGCAATTACCTTTCATTTGTCCAGATTATGTATTGTGCTTTAAATAAAAAATTTCCCAGGGAATTAATTAAAATATGATACAAATAATTATCGTATTCACAAAGGGTTGCATGACTAGAAGTGAAGAAGAAAACAAACTATGGAGATGTGTAAGATTAGTTTTTTTAATTTTATTTTTAATTCTAAAAGCTCACGCAAACTAAGCGCCACCTAACAAAAAAAAAAAAATTGAATTGTTATTAGAAAATTTAACCTTGTTATAGTGCAGTCACACTGGTGAGGACAAGGTGAGGGTCTGCATGTACCAAATGAAAATGAGGAAGCATGAGGCTCCTCCAATGATACAGCTTCCCCTCCCCACCCCCAATTTTTACTTTCTCTTACTCCTAGTAAGAGGAAGTATTGTAATAGTGTCAAATTTTCGATATCAAAATTTCACCGGAAATATTCGTTTTGAGGTTCCCTAAGTCCAAAAACTGAGCTCAAAAACGAAAAACTGTAGAAAATTGAAACTTGATATTCCGTTTAAGTATCACCATGAAATCTGACAGTACGTTACCTGGCGAAATTCCTCAACCGGAAGTATCACTTTACTAGTTTGTTTTTTTGTTTTTTTTACTTTTTTGCGTTTTCCTCAAAAATGGCCCCGCCGATTTTCTTGAAACATGGAATATCAACTACACATACAAAGAGCTACAACTTTTATTTAAAACATTTCTCCGGGAAAAATTCATTAAGGGCACTCTTCTGGGGGAGGGTTGGGATTAGGTTTTCATTTTTAACTGCTATTTCAGTTTATTAGACAAATCCTGTCATCTAAATAAAGTAAATTAGAATTGAATATGTTGTTACAATTCCAGGTTTTAAAAAAAATCGGAAACCGGAAGTGCATTTACTTTTCCACTTGACTAAATAATATTTTCATTTTTTCGCGATTTTCTCAAAAATGGCTCCGACGATTTTCTTGAAACTTCTTATATAAACTAAAACTAAAAAGATCTACAATTTTTATTTAAAACATTTCTCTGGGAAATTCTTTAAAGGCACTTTTAGGGGAGGGGATGGGGTTATGTTTTTCTCTAAAGTGCTATCATAGTTGGTTATACAATTATCTAACAACCAAACAAAATTAATTAGAAACAAATTGACGGCCAAAATTTCGAGTTTCAAGAAAATTAGTAAACCGGAAGTGCGCTTTTACTGAACAGTTTTTTCAGTTTGTGGACGAATTTCATTAAATTTGGTATACAAACTATAAAATTTGTCAATTATAATTTTGAGAACTGGAGTGAGAGAAAGTTTTGTGAGTGTTTCACACCAGATTTTTTTTTTTAAATTTACCTGGATGAGAACCTTCGAAACTAGTCAAGATAATGTAGCAAAATGGGTATTAAAATAGACGAAGTAACATTTCTTCACAAGCTCTTATTTTTCTTGTTGATCAAGTGATTGTCGCAACATATTCCAGAATATGCGAAACGGAGGCTGTTCAAGGTAAATTTCAGTAAGAATGAGAACTTGTCAAAGAGACGCAAATCCTTAACGATATTGAAGAAAATAAAGATGGCCGATCACTTTAAATAACTGGTTTCAAGACTCACAATTGAATAGAATAGCGCCTGTACAAAAGAAACAATAAAAAGGTTAAACAGAAAAACGGAATGTCATCAACATGGTCAATCTCATTTCATGGAACGAAGAATCTATACCATAGTTTAGAACATAATGCTTTAACGGAGTGAAACTGTATGTTTCCAAGAAAAAAGAAAGATATTATCTAACGAAATGGAATTTTGGTGCCATTCGGCAAAAAAGTCTAGATGGGAGAGAGTTAGAAATGAAGATATTCGGGAAATAGTGGATGTCAAGAAGATTGGTTTGTAAAGTATCATCTGTAGTAGATTATGAGGTTTGGCCATTTGAATAGTATGCAAATGAAGAAATTCTCAAGAAAATTTTGGAGTGAGAAGAAGATAAAGAAGAGGTCGACCAAGACTTTTGTGGTGAAAAACAGTCGAAGAGGACGTAGAAGAGAATTCTCTTTAAAGAAAGAGTTGGAAGGAACATATATAATGCTGAAGGTTAATTTTGTATTTCCTATTTTTAATGACTGAGTTTAGTGAGGAAAATCTCAAAGTTAGGGAAATTCCTAGCAAATTTACGATTTATATAATTAAACTTTATTGATTGAGGTTTTGTAGGAAGAAAGGCATTTCATGCGACTCAGATATAAAGGTAACTTGACTAAACGGACCTTCACAAACGAAACATAATAAATAAATCCAAATATGATGGCGAATGCGGAAAGATAAAGTGGCATTAACCATGTAGTGGAAGAAAGCAATGAAAATAAATAGTTTTGTAAAATATATTAAATAGTGAATTTAACATCAAAAAGAGTGTATTTTAGTGTCAGGTACTGTAAATTGGGATCATACCAAATAGAAAAACAAAGGCACAAAATCCCGTTAGGAGAAACCTTTTGTAAAAGAAAATTCCCCCGCTAGACAGAAAGAGCAATTCCAAAGAATAGAGAGAGAGCCATCAGCTTTCAAATAGTTCAGTTCAAAAAAGATAGTCTAAACTCAGCCGTCAATCAATACAGTCGCATTCTGCTTCCAAGGCCAGAACACTTCAAGAATCGCCCTCTTCAAATCAGTGCCAGTTATAAGTTAAAACATAAGAGTTTAGCATTTAATCTAGATTAATTAATTGATTTATACTTAATCGCTGTGATATTATAAAGCTATTTAAATTCAGTTAGAAAATATATTTATTTTATAATCAGTGGTGCTTTCTTGATTATATTCTTATTACTCCTATCTCAAACATAATTACAAGCCCTTTTTTCTACAACACCGCTCGTGCTACTACAACTACACATCATCACACCAATACATTACAACCATTTACTCTTCAGATACAAGTAAATAATAAAACAGAGAAAACTCTCCAGACAAATTATCCGTATATATGGTTATGTCTGTGAGTCTCGCGATATAATATAACCCCGGTGCCAGCCCGAGGCTGGAAGTGTATTTGGTGAGTATGCGCACTTAACCAGAGCCGGTTTTTAGAAGCGTTCTCTGATTTGTGGTAGTGGGATGGACGACCAAGGCGTTACTCAACCTGCCCTTTAATGGGCCAGTGGGGATGTGCCTTAGGGCGCTTCTGCGCAGATTAGATCTTGCACACCAACCACCTAATTGGCAGAGAGACCTGGAATACGTTGGGTTCAGAAGGCCAAGGTCACTCAGACGTGTAGTAATGGGTGTACCAGTAAGTTATACTCATAATATTGATTAATATTAATATTATTATTATTATTATTATTAAAAATGGATATTATTGGAATGTTAATCATGAAATAGAAAAGTTTTGATTAATTATTACTTTTCTCTTCTTTGTTAGTCCAATATTAATTTACAAAATAATTAAACGATTTCTTTCTTAAAAAAAAGACCCTACACTTAATATTATTAAAAACTTCTAAAAAGTTTTTAATTATTAATAATGCCTGAAACAAGTGTTTGCATTGAGTGTTGTTGTATAGTGCCACAGAAGTTATGGGTTACCTTCCTATCAATCTCTATCATTGTTTAACACACTCACACACACACATATATGAAAGAAGTGACTCTATAAAAGTGACGCAATTGAGTTGAGTAGTTAATCACTGTACACAACTGCAACATGTATGGTACGCAACAAACACATACATACATACATACATACACACACACACACTCACACTCACAGACCTTCAGGCATTACGTTAACTAGCAATTAAACACACCTCCCCATCCATACACCTTTTTAACGGATATAATATGACGCCGCCGTTGGCTTGCACTTATATATATACACATGCACATATATATATATATATATATAAGTATATATACAAAACAAACTTTTTTTTTTTTTTTTTACTATTTAGGTCAAATGTTATGCTTGGTTGTACCCTCACCTGTAGCCACATTTTCTTACACCATAACTCTACGTTAAATAAAATGATGTAATCTCGTTTAGACAACTTTTCTCTCTCATTCTGTCTCACACAGTCACTCATTCACCCTTTCCTCACAACTTGAAAGGTCTTTTTTTTTTATGTTTTAGAATTTAGATTGAATTTATCATTAATTGGTTGATAACCATCTTGTTTGAAATTTATACTTGGCGAACTTTGTATCACAGGAGAAAAAAAAGAACGTTATATATCAAGTACAACAATAATAAATAAATAAATTAAAAAATACTCGTTTTCCTTTTCAAATTCACATATTTATCGAAGTAATAAATTTGTTTGTAAATTTTGAAATTTTAAAAGTGTCCTATCCTATCCTGTATAGAGTATATTTCTTCTGCATTCTATTGCTTCTGCAAAATGAAGCACATCAGCAATCGCGTCAAATTTCGATATTAAATTTTACAGGAATAAAAATTAGATGTGAAATATTCACACGACTTCAGATTATTCTAATTAATACAATTATAAATACCTTGACCTGCAAGGTACCAAGAAAAGTCGAATGACTCTCCAAGGTACCAAGTGTCGGGTTAAAGTACGGAATAGCCTCACTAATGAATTCACTGCAGGCTGTGTGGCATAAGGCAAGGTGACCCCCAACCATTTTTAACTTCGTAATGGAAGATGTGATGAGGAACATCCGCACGAACCCAGGAGGGACAGCAAACAGCCTACGCCAATGACGTGGTCATTTCATCCAGAACATTGTCAGCAATGTCTGGAGTTCTTGAAGAATTCGATAAGAGAGCGAGTAGATGGGGGGGGCTTAAAATAAATGACTTAAAACTGCTTACGTGAGAATGTCGCTGGAATCTCCTAGAAGAGAACAATCATCAATAAAGTTTCTTCAGCATGAATTTCCGGTCGAACAAGAATTTAAATATCTTGGGACGTTATTTATCTAATGACATGGTAACAGAACTAAAATCAAGGATTGCTGCAGGGAATCGTTGTTACTATGCAGTCCGGAAGGTTTTCAATTTCAACACAATATCTCTCTTAGTATGAGAGTGTTAGTGTATAAGACCATACATAATACGACCGGTAGTCATGTATGGCAGCGAAGCGTGGGTCCTCACAAAAGCGAATGAGAGACTTCTCAACGTGTGGAAAAGGAAAATATTATGGAAAATATATGGCCCAAAGTGGGTTAACGGTGAAATTAAAATTTTGAGCAACTCTGAAATTCGAGAAAAGTATAGCCAGCCGGACATAGTTGCTAATGCTAAAAAAAGAATAGGTTGAGAATGGTTGGGTCGTGTGGAGAGGATGGGTATAGGAAGTGTTCCCAAAAATAAAATGTTCTATAGCAAGATTGGGGGAATGAGACAGAAAGGAAGGCCACGTATGAGGTGGCTGGAGGAGGTAGAGGAGGATTGGAGTCTTAAGATGGAGGAGGGAGGCAGTTGATAGAAAGGAATGGAGGAGGAATTGTTGAGCAAGCCTTGGTCCTCAATGAGCCGTAGCGCTAGGAAGAGAGAGAGAGATGATTGATAATTTTTTTGTTAAACTCGGAACTTATATTCATATGCACACTCGCAGACCTTTTAGATACAGTGAAAAACGTTTAATACGAAAACGCTTAACAAGAAATCATACTACGGTCCTGATAAAATACTATCGACATTTTTTTTTCTTTTAACACGAAAAGATTTCACTTCTCAGACGAAAAAAATGTACCTGTTTTCTACAATCAGATTGCCACGCAGATTTTTTGGCTTATGTTTTTTTTCTATCATTAAACGGAACAAAATAAACAATGGCTGCCAGTGTTGCTGATTTCTGCTTGCCTTTGTAAAGATAAAGGCACTGCCATTGTCAATACATTTCAGTTAGTTTTCGAATTCGGTGTTTTTTGTAATTTTAATGCATAAACTTATTTTTCTTTTTACGTGTTCAATGGCAGAGAAATCGAGACGAAAATAAAACCGATATTTTATCGTTTAACATGAAATTCTTTTAACACGAAAAAATATTTCGGTTCCCTTAGTTTCGTATTAAAAGTTTATCACTGTGTATAAATACAGAAGTGAAGACGGCATATGTATCTATCCAAGGCAGAACCAATAATATTGAAAAGACTCAAAAATATTTTGAAATTTAACATCACACATTCTGTGCATTTAGCATTCCAAAATTTAAAAAAAAAATCCATCAATGAAATAAATAAAAAATCAAAAAACCTATTCTATAAAGTCTAGCACTTCCGGTTAAAAAGTTTTCTTCAAATTTGGAATTCTAGCAATGCTTTTTCAATGTACCAGGTGGTAATGTGCTGTCCTCCCTCTCCCCCCAAAACCTCCAAAGAATCCATTTTCCTGTTTCATATAAAATTGATTGCCATTGATGTATGGAGATTTTTTTTTTTTTTTTTTTTTTTTTTTTTTTTTTTTTTTTTTTTTTTTTTTTTTTTTTTTTTTTTTTGTAAGAGGGACATGCATAGCGACCTAAAAAAATCTCCCGGAACATTCTCAGTGCACTGCCAGCCTCCGAGTAGTGTTCTTTTAGGTATAGATAACACTTGCCCACGAGGGGTATCTGTTGCCTGCAGTTACTTGGGGAATAGCGACCCCACGGGTTACAACAGCTCAGTACTCCATACACTTCGTCAGAAAACAGTACGCAAAACACCTAAACTACATACTCTACACTTTACGGACAAGGACAAACACAGTACACAAACTAGGGTCTCTCTCTCTCTCTCTCCCTAGTTAACTGGCGAAAGCCAGGGGAGAAGGGAGGGATTAGCTCAGAGGAAGCGCGCTGGACTAGCAACGCAGAGGTCCCGGGTTCTAATCCAGCATGCTGTCCTTAGATTTCTCCACAACTCACTGTACGGTGATGGGCAGTGATATCTCTAGCTAGAGAACACTGATTGGAGGCCGGCTGTACATTGGAGAAAGCTCCGGGGTTACACAATAGATATTTCAGGTCGCAGTGCAATAATCTCCTGCAACAATCTAATCTAATACATATAACACTGCCCACCACCCCATAGAGAGCTGTGGAAGCTCCTAGGAAGAGAAAATCTTTCAGCATGCTGGATTTGAACCCGGGAACTCCGCGTTGCTAGTTCTAGTGAGTTTTTTAATGGTGTCAATTTTTCGATAATGAATTTTCCCCAGGAAATATTTTGAGGTTCCCCCCCCCCCCAGAGTCGTCAGGATTGATGTTGAAGATTTGAAGGTTTGAAAATAAAACGGGGAATAATTAGTATAAATGCATTTCAGAAGGAGAAAATTAGTGAGGAAGGTTTTGTAAGAAATAAGCTAGAATGAATGCTAAACACTGTATAATAAAATAGAGACACTAAACTGTCAGAACTTTAAGAGAAATTAGGTGAGATTAGAGCGAGTGAAGAGAAGGGCAATAGTTGGTTGCTAACTCGTTGTTAAATGTTCTGAAACTGTTGTAAAGCGGCCTCTACACGGTCAATAATATTGTCAATATCAGTATTGACAATATAACCATCAATACTCGTGCTAACCAGTTTCAATATTTCATTACCTTACACGATCAATATTATTGTCAATACTTTTGTCAATAACTGTGCTCATTAGTTACTACTTCTGCCACTAGGAGAGCGAATTTACGTGTTTGTACTCGTTATTTTGTTGGCTTTTTTTTACCTTAAAAAATGAATAATCGTACAAAAGCTTGCGTAGCCATTATTTTGGCGTTTGGCACTACTCATAAAGTCCTTTAACCTATTATAATAGTATCGCTTTTGTTTTGTACAGGTTAGTTTCAACGTTGTATAAAACTATTGAACTGAGTATTGATGGAAATATTGGCGCCGCCCCTAAACGGTCAATAATATTGTCAATATCCCCTCCAATTCTCAGTATTGATACATGAAAATCAGAAAATCTGATTTCATCAATACTCTTGTCAATACCGACCATCAATACAATTTTTTCACCTTACATGGTCAATATTATTGTCAATACTCTAAAGTATTGTCAATATTATTGACCGTGTAGAGGCCGCTTAAGACTGTCCCTCTACGGCTAGCTTGGCTGTATATATATGGGTCTCCCACTCAAGTCTGGCCTAAGTTGCGAGAGAGAGAGATTCTCAATTTTGTCTGTATTTCTCTGCTTTGAATCCCTCTCTTCGTATCCTATTACAATCAGTTCCGTTGGAGACAGGAAAGAGGATTCCCACTTGTTTATTGGATAAAGTCCAACTAAACTTTCACGTAAAAATTTTGACGTTTGAAGAAAGTTTGTCCAATTCTGTACAAAAAAATAAACAAATTTTATGAGTGTGTCATACCAGATTTTTTTATTATCAAATTTTTACACTAAATGAGCTTATCAAGAACAAATTGTTCCTCGTATATCTAATTTAATTTACTGTCAAATTACTCCATTCTTCATTGCGCTATAATCTTTTCAATATGTCCTCCCTCCGTTAAAGAACGAATTACCAGCCGTAAAGCTATTAATGGGTCAACTGGTCGCGAGAGGCACCTTTTGAATATGATAAAGCATGTGAAGCTGCTCATACATGATATAAATATACTTTAAGTTTATTTATTTATTTCTTTTATATTCACCAATTAATTGAGAATGGGTGTAAAAAATTTCATCGTGTAAAGGTGGCCTAAAAAAAACTGCAGAACGTAAGAGCGTTGGTGTTCTGTGTGTAACACATGAGAGAGAAAGAGAGGCAAAGAATGAAATAGAAGATAAAATAAGTTGTACAATTATATATATATATATCAAGGTTTTTGTTTTTATGTCTTGTTGGAAAACATTTCAAATGTGTGTAGTCGTAAAGTTAGAAAGAGATAGAAACAGTGAATATTGATAATGTAGCAAGCGGCCCACTTAGCAGGCAGGGGCAAGCACTGGAAACCTATTAATAAAAGCCCTCTTTGATCATCAGTTCACAAAATGAAAACAAAAAACAAAAAGAATGAAAAAATAATCATCTCATTTCTTATATAATTAAAACTATTTAAAAACTCAAGACATATATAATCAAGATAACTCAGTTTGCAAAACAAAAGTACGGAAACTACGGAAACCTATCTAAATTCAATGTCTGAAAAACTTTTACGTTTCCAAAAACCCACTAAAATCAATGTTTATCGAAAAAAATGTTTCAAATAGGGTTTATACAAGGGTTGCCAACTGTGAAAGACAAAAAAAAAAAAAAAATGATATTTTTCAAAAATATTTAATTTTCATCACACTTGATTATATGTTGTCATCAGGTAAAACTTAAAAAACAGTATTTGGGGACAATGATTGCATTATATTTTCTATAAATATGGAAGCGAAAACATTATCTATATGATAGGTAAATTTAGTTTTGTCTTTTCAGATGAAAAGTCGTTTAGCTACTTCCGGCATCATCAAAAAATTTTTGTAAAAAGTTTATTTTCGTGCAATCTTTCCATGATAAAATCTAAAAAAAATGGTGTTTTTTGAATGTGTGAAAAGCTAAAATTCCTTCAACATGTAGTGGAAGGACAAAATCGAAAATAATAGTTTAAAGTTTCTGAATATTTTATAGTATCCAAAATTGTATTTTTGTTAATATTTTATAATTATTTTAGTGCTGTGAATTTACCTTCAAAAAGTGTGTATTTTAGAACCAGGTATATTAAATCTGGTCATTGCTATTAAGAAAACAAAGACACTAAATTCCGTTAGGGCAACTCTTTTGTATAAGTGAATTCCCCCGCGAGAGAGAGAGCAATTCCAAAGAAGAGAGCCATCAGCTTTAAAAGAGTAAAGAGTATATAGTCTAAACTCAACCTTCAAACAGGACGCTTCAGGAATCGCCCTCTTCAAATCAGTGCCAGTTATAAGTTAAAACATAAGAGCTTTGCATTAATCTTGATAAATACTTAATTTCTTAAACATAATAGCGTGATATTGTAAAATACTTAAATTTACTAACAGACTCGTTCTAGCTACCAAAGTGAAAACATCAGTGCCAGTATCAAGTTTTAAGAGTTATTCCAATTAATTTATAAGCATATTGTTGTTAACTTAATTTCTCTTAGAGAATATATTGTTTTAAACTACCAGAGTGTTCTTAATTATTCTTGCATTCTATCTCAAGCAAACATACAAGCCCTTTTCGCTAAAACGCTACGCCACAAGCTACCTATACACACATCCACACCATAACATTACAAACAGCTGATACTTTGTATAATCCAGAGGTTAATACATTTTTTTACTTTTTTTTTAAATTTTTTTATTTATTTAATTGTAATACATTACCAACACAAAATGTGTTTTGCCTGTAATGCTGTTGTCATTTTCTTAAATGTACTAACGTGTAGAACGTGTGCAGGGACCCCATCCAATGATGGCCCTGTTGGAGTGATTTGTTTATGAAATGAATAAATGAAATGTGAAGTGAAATGAATGTATGTATGGGTGTGAATGTAATTATGCTAGTTCATAATGTCGTTCAGTGAGCTCTGTCGTTCAGTCAGTATGAAGTTTGTCTACGGTGGAAGTCTTGTGGCCATCTCCGTTTTAGTCTTCTTTCTGGAACTAGAGTTGTTTGTAAATTGTTGATGAGAAGATTTTGTATGACCGTTCAGTTTGAACAGTACACTGTTTCAGTGTTTGTGTCTTTATGTATTGTTTTGTTTGTAACATAGAAAGGAGAGGAAAATATAGTCCGCAATGTGCGAGATTGGAATGTCTGAATTTTTTTTCAAATATGTCTGTTTAGCCGCTCCCCAAAGCTGAAGTTCGTTATGTCCAAATTGGTTTCAGTAGAGTCTTGTAAATTAGGAGTTTGTTGTTTATGTTTAATGTGGATTTTGTCTTTAGTAATCTGTATAACTGTTTGAAACGTAAATTAAGTTCAAGTCTTTTAGTCTTGACATGTGTTGCCCAAGTTAGTCGTTTGTCCAAGTGCATCCCTAAATATTTTACTGAGTTACTTAACAGTAATGGTTCGTTATCATATTTCACAGATATATCTTCCGTCTTTTTTAGAGTAAAATGTACTGTTTTTGTTTTGTTTATATTGAGTTTACTTTTCCATGTGATGTTCCAGTTATGCAAGTTAGTCAAATGCAGCTCCAGTATTAATTTGTTGGTATTATGTCTGTGTTGGTAACAAATAGTGCTATATCATCCGCATAGGTCGCAGTAACAATATTCGGATGTTCAGGTATGTCGTATGTGTAAATATTGTATAGTAGTGGCCCCAGAACTAAGACTTTTTTACTAAAAAAAAAAAAAAAAAAAAATCCACATATAAGGATGAAACTGACCGGTATTACAAACCATACATACTGCCTCCGATTTTTAATTTGGTGATGGTTTAAGACATTTAAACTTAGCTCGTAGTTGTTCAATAAACACAAACACTTCCGTTTAGTCATAAAATGTGTTTGTAGTAGCTTGTGGCGTAAGCGGTTTTGTAAAGGGTTTTCTAAATTGATGAATCCGCTCTCTCGAAATGTCTATCGGAAAAACTACTACTTGTGAAGTCTCATTTCTGATTAACCGATTTTTATTTTTACAACTTGAAATTCTAGTAATAGTATTTTAAATTGTATAATATGTTGGTATCTTTATGGAGAAAATCATAAAACACTGAAGAAATAAATAAATAAATAGTTCAGTATACTTACACTTCCGGTCAGTCAATTTTCTACAAACTCAGCAATTTTGATAACACGTATGATGGATGCAAGAAACTTGAAATAATATTAAATTATAAATAAATCAAAATTAGGAAAAGATTGACATTCCTTTGCAAAAGGACAAGACCAGGTATACAAGTCCAGTTACTCGTACGGTTCAAGAACAACTATGGCATTGTCCTACCCCTTTTTCTCACAGGGGAGGAATTGAAGAAACAAAAAGAAGAGATATTTTAAGGACAGACTAGTGCTAGAAATCAAGGTGGAAATATCGAAACACTACTTCAGGAATTGCTCTCTAAATATCTGTGCCAGTTTCACAATATATTAAATAAGTTTATAATACCAAATAACTTGTAGTTATTATTTGAAAGATTATATTTAACAGTTAACAGTGGTGACTTCTTAATTATTCTTAATACTTCTATCTCTTAACCGTATATACATACAAGCCCTTTTCGCTAAAACGCTCACGCCACAAGCTACCTATACACACATCACACCAAAGCATTACACACGTTTAATTCTAATTATTATTATACAGCTGATAGAATCGTATAATCTTTTCTTATAATGGTATTCAATTCGTTTAGTTAAAATAGACAATACACAAATTAGATGATACTGCGCGGAAGAGAATTGCTTCTTTCCCAGTGCCTCAAAAATAGCTTAAAATAAAACTCATTATTTTATAATATACATTTACCATTTTAAATTTAAAGAAAATCGATAGAACCATTTTATAGAAAATTAAAAAAAAAAAAAACTCAGAAAAATAAACTACTCTATAAAGTCACATACCAGTTGTTAACCGATTTTCTTCAAACTTTAGGCGAAACGTTGGTTTATTAGCAAACCACTTATTAAGCCGTCTCAACATGAGAAAATTCAAGTGTTTTTTCATAAAAATGGTCGTGATAAAACCTGAAATACGAGGGTGGTTTGAAAAGTTCTCGGAATGTACTAGAAAGAAGTGTCTTACCTCGGTGGAACTGCTTTTATTTTTTCAACATAGTCTCCCTGTAGATTAATGCATTTGGTCCAGCGATGTTCCAATGCCTTTATCCCATCTCGAAAATGAGATTCCTCCAGGCCTGCACAGTACCTCTCCAATTCGGCTGTCAGTTCTTCCGTTGTAGGAAATCTCCGTCCACCGAGAAAAATTTTCAGCTTGGGGAAGAGATGAAAGTCTGATGGTGCCAAATCAGGTGAATAAGGTGGATGTGGCAACAATTCGTACCTCAGTTCATGAAGTTTTGCCATGGCAATAACACTTGTGTGCGGGCGGGCGTTGTCCTGATGAAAGATGACTTTCTTCCTTGCCAAACCAGGCCTTTTTTCGCGTATCTTTTCCTGTAGTTGGTCTAGGAGGTTTGCATAGTATTGCCCCGTAATTGTTTGGCCAGTAGGAAGATAATCTATCAGCAGAATGCCTTTTGCATCCCAGAAAACTGAGGCCATGACCTTTCCGGCCGAACGTACTGCCTTTGCTTTCTTTGGTGGTGGTGACTCAGCATGTTTCCACTGCTTTGACTGCTGTTTTGTCTCTGGGGTATAGTAGTGGACCCAAGTTTCATCTGTAGTCACAAACCGGCGCAAAAAATCTTGTTAGTTGCGCTGAAAACGGGCCAGACTTTGTTCGGACATTTCCAATCTGGTGCGTTTATGGTCCAATGTCAAGAGCCGCGGCACCCATCTTGCCGATAATTTTTTCATTCCTAATTCTTCGGTTAAAATGTGATATACCCGTTCAGATGACATCCCTATAGCTTCAGCAATCTCTCGCACTTTCAGTCGACGATCCTCCATGACCATTTTATGCACTTTTGCGATAAATTCTGGGGTCGTAGCACTTTTTGGCCGTCCACTACGCGGATCATCATCTAAGCTCTCCCGACCAAATTTAAACTCGCTGGTCCACTTGGCAACAGTTGAATATGAAGGAGCAGAGTCCCCCAGTGTGTTCTGAAAGTCGGCATGAATTTCCTTTGCTTTCATACCTTCCTTTACAAAGTACTTAATCACTGCTCGAATCTCAGTTTTTTCCATTGTCACAAATCACTACGCGGAAACAACAACAAAGAGTCGTCACTACCACTCTCCTGCAGCAAGAGCACTGACGCGCCACGTGTTCACTCACAAAGGATGTATTGCGCGGGAACCTCGTTGCTCTAGCACTGACATCTAGCGGTGATTCCGAGAACTTTTCAAACCACCCTCGTATCATCAGTAAAGTTGTATTTTCGGTACTAGGATTGATAATTACGCATCAGATGCGGTGGAGAGGTACCTACCTACCTACTCATCATGTTTAAGCTCCCTGCGATCTTTTTGTTAAAAATTTTTTTTTTTTTAACAGCTAACGAACTTTAGAACTATAGTTGCGGTGAAAAAAACCATTTCAAAAAGTACAAGGATAAAAGAATGTATGGGAAGGGATTAGCTTAGTGGTTAGCGCACTGGGCTCTCATGTGGAGGACCCCCGGATGCTGCCCTTTGATTTTTTTCTTCCTAGGAGCCCCTACAGCTCACTGTCCGGTGATGGACAGTATTGTCTGTATCGAGAGAACACTGTCCGGAGGCCGGTAGTGGACTGAGAAATCTCCGGGCGCCAATGACCACAGATATTGACGCAGCTTAAATTAAATTTAAAAAAAAAACAAAAACAAATTTTTAAAATATCTCTAAATATAATATAGACGATAGGAAGAACTGTTACATTTTACTGAAATGATAGGTACTTTAGAAAAAAAAGCTTAACATTGCAACGTTCCCCAGAACGCTTTCAGAAATAAATTTTTTAAGAAAAAAAAGTTTCCAATAAAAGTGATAGGCCTTTATATAGTATGCGAAGTTCGGAGAAAATCGTAAAAACCGGAAGCAGAAAAAAAAAAATTCTTCCAGCAAAGTCGTTACTTCCACGTTGACAGGAAGTCATCGAATATTATCAATACGTATGTATCAAAAGTGGTGCTGGAAATTAAAATCTAGACTATTGAGTTTAAATTTCCTTCCAAACATTAAAAGTATTGCTAAAAATATGTGTATTTCCGGTGAAAACTCAAACTTTGGAATTTGACATGACCGCAATACTACCTCTTACAGCAGAATTATAAAATAACAAATTGTTAGCATTATTTGCGCAATCAAACAGTTAATTATTACAATTTTTTCATCTTGCTTTTTCAAAAAAAAAAAATAATAATTACATTAACACGACATAGGTTAATGTTAATATACGTATACACACACATATAGGTGTATTATATAAATATACACACAAAAATCGTTACATATACAATCTAATTTTATATAGTTACTAAATATAGTAATCAACATATAATAGACATAAACAAAAAAAAATAAAAACCGTGCAGCTGCTGTTAGTACCTGAGATTTTGTAAGGTAAGACGTTGAAACATAAACATTAAATCAAAATGAAACCTAATTATATCTCCATTATTTAGCAATTCGAAAAAGGACATTAGTCACCAAAATAAAAGAGAAACCTAGAAGTAATAATCATAGAATAATGCAGGTGTGCAATAGAAAGGTGTACTAGTATAGGACCTGACGAAAAGGACATTAGGTTTATGTTTCAGTATTAAATTCTTTATTAAAACAACAGCAATATAAAAGAAATACTAGACATTTTTCTGTAAACAAAGAGTTACTTGGTTATTCTTTATTAATTTGAAAGTCCTTCCTTATTTTTTTTTTTCTAATTTTTTAAGGCTCATCAACATTTGAGGTCATTGGCGCCCGGTGTCTTTTCAGTGCAATGCAGACCTCTATTACAGACAGCACTGTGGCCACCACCATGAGCTGTAAAGGTTTCTAGGCAGAGGGCAAGAAAATCTAATGATACACAGCCCTGGGGGATCTCCGCTTACAAGTCTAGCCCGCTACCACCTGGCTAGTTCATCTTCCCAACGTAACATCCCTCCTTATATTATTTTTAAATTTAAGACCCGTCAACATCTATGGTCATTGGCGCCCGGAACCTTCTCAGTGCAGTGCCGGCCTCCGGACAATGTTTCTCTCGTTACAGACAACACTGTCCATCACCGGACAGTGAGCTGTAGAGGCTCCTAAGAAGAAGAAATCTAAGGGCAGCACAGCTGGACTCGAACCCGGGTCCTCCGCGTGGGAGTCCAGTACGCTAACCACTGAACTATTCCCTTCCCTTATTATTATTATTATTATTTAAATTAGTAAATTTGAAGATGAAGTTAATTTACAGAAATTTCACTTCCTGAATAGTTTAAAACGAAATATCAAATTTCAAGTGATTACTAGATTCAATCTAATTACAATTCTCAAAAATTAGTACATAAATTATTTTCAATCAGTTAATAAATTACTCTCTTCCCGAAATCCTAAACAATCCTCCCAGGAGATTAAAACACCACTAGCCCTACCAACCTAACTTCAAGTTAGCATTTTCTGACAGTTATATTAAAATGTGATACCTCCATTTGGGAGGCATCTCCCGACAAGTGATTTACGCTCTGTACATGTCACTTTATCATCATATTCACTTGTAATATGCTATCTTATAGTTGTGAGTTGCTTAATTAAAAGAAAAAAAAAATTGATCAATTAGCCTATTCTATAAAGTCACACATTCGGTTAACCGGATTTCTATAAAACTTGATCTTTTGAAAAATGTGTGCAATTAAAACATGACATGAATTATCCGAAATCAGGAGACTATCAACCTATCCGATAGCCAGGCTGCAATTAAAACACTGAATATGAACAGTTCAAAATTGGTATTGGTATGCCTCAGAAAACTCCACGTTCTAGGAAGAAATAATCAGTTATTTTGTACTGAATACCAGGCATGTGGCGTGGGCTGAGATGGCTCTTAATCCTGGCAAGAAAGAGAGCTGAAATCCCGTTCTGGGGATCGGAACCACTTTTGTGGGACAAGAGACGACTGTCCATTAGGAGGAAATCAAAATAGCAATGCACTGAACTGTGGCATGCTAAGGCTTGTCTGGGAGTTATGACCACAGAAGATCAATCTCAGTAAAAAATAGGCTTCGCATAGGACAAGATTTCTCTGGAACCATTGTCAACTCAGGGGCCATTTGAAGAAGCTGGGACCTGCAGATTCTGCGAGGAGATGGAGAAGACTCCCAATACAACTCCTTATAGACTGTGATACTATCATCCACTGAAGGTTTAACATCTGGACACCTACCTAGATATATCTTCCCTACTAACTCTCTAGATTCTTCGATTCCTTAGGGAAATTAAATTGAAAGGGGTGCTATAGGTTGAGTTGTTTCATCATCTGCCTCAACTTCTGGTCACAATGCACTATAACGTCTTTAAAAAAAAAAAAAGCCTTCAGCCCTTTGGGGTTGGAGGATACTGGATGAAAATTCTTGCAATTTTTTTTATTTTTTTTTTCTGTTTCACAAACAAAACACACGTACTCTACCTGTATATATAAAACCAAAGAGGATATAATTGTATACTTTTAAACAAAATATCCTCATATTCCGTATTGATCTACCACAACATCTGCAAAGAAAGTTTCAATCAATATCCGTCAAATGGTAGTGCTTTTTAACCGTTCCATTTTTCAGTATATTGCGTTTTTCTCGAAATAATAGCAATGATTTTCTTTAAAATCAGCATACTACATATACCTTATAGGGGCTTTTCAGTTTTTATTGAAACATTTCTCTGGGAAGTTTTGGAGCAGCGCCAAAGTTGAAGCTTTTCTTTAAAGTGCCACTTTAGTGCAATTTATGGTACTACACATTACATATACGAGTATTTTTAGATTGTTATACAGAATTATCGCACTGCGATCAGAAAGATCTATTGGGTCCTCCGGAGCCTTCTCAGCCTACTCGGCCTCCTCTAGCTCTCTAGCTATAGACAACACTGTCTAGCTCCTCTCTAGCTATAGACAACACTGTCCACCACCTGACCATGAGCTGTAGAGGCTCCTAGGAAGAGAAAATCTAAGGGCAGCATGCTGGATTCGAACCCGCGCTATCACTGAGCTAATCCCTTCCTTCTCCCTTGGCCTAGGCCAATTAATTACGGACGGAGACCTTAGTTTGTGTACTGTGTTTGTCCTTGTCTGTAAAGGGTAGAGTGTATGTAGTTTAAATGTATTGTGTACTGTTCTGATGATGTGCATGGAGTACTGAGCTGTGGTAACCCATAGGGTTGCTACTTCCCGAGTCACCATGCAACAGACAATATGATGAGGACAATTTATGAGTGTTTGAGGGGGAAGATCTTTATATTCAGCTTAAATTTAAGCTACCGTTACCAAACTATGCTAAGAATAGAAAAACAATCTTAGTTCAAGGAAAATTTGATAATTAGATTGCAATAAGTATCATACATGATTTGCTCTTTACCCTGGAGTTTTCAAACCAAATATTTCCGTTAGAAAAAATGTATTTTTCTAATATTTTGGATGGTTAAACTATCTCTCATTGTATGAAAAGAATGTTTCTACAAAATTAATGGATGGATCAATATTTGAAGTTTTTTTTTTTTAAATATATCAAAATTATATTTCAAACATGAAATGTAAGGTGTAAGAAGTTGGTAAAAATGATGAAGGGGAAGTAGTAAAGTTGGTTGAAGTTTTCTTGTCAGTGTAGTAGAAGTTATCTCCAGTGAGTTAGGGGTCATTTGCCGGTAGATGAAGGTGAAGAAAAATGGTGAGGTGGGATAAAATAAGAAATAAATGAGAACCAGATGAGATATAGATGAGTTAAAAAAAAGAACTGTTATACAAATAATCATAACCGGCAAAAGGTAATTGTAGATGATAAACAAAACACATTCCCTCAATGACGTCATTAGTTGGTTTGAATTTTTTTACTTCGTATTTTTTTTTTTTCTGAGTATTATTATTACCACCATAGTAAGAGGAGGTGTTACAAGCGTGGCAAATTTTGTATATTGAGCTTTCACCAGAGATACATATTTTGAGGTCCCCTGAGTCCGAAAAAGTGTATTTTTTTATTTATTTATTTTTAAGACATTGGTTTATGTGGTTAACATAATTTAAAAACTCGTAGAAACGGAGAAACCTGATATTTCGATTAGGTGTTACCAGAGGTTTATCATTAAGGTTTTCATCGAAATCGGTTCGATGAAAATGATCACTTAACTGAGAGTAAGTTTTTTTAGTTATTCTCGAAAGCAACTCCATAGCTTTTAATTAAACTTGTTGTGCTAACTTGTAGATTTTGATTGAATTAGCTCTTACGTAAAATAACATCTTTACAGCATTGCTTCAATTATTTGTGAACTGCACCACCTACATAAAGTAAGGACAATTCTATGAATAGCTAAAAATTCCAGGTCTATCCAAAGTTTTTCAAATGAATATTATGTGTGGGTGTTTAACATCAATTTTATTTTGTTTCATCAATATAAACGGCCAAATACAAAATGGCGGACTATACTGCTTCACCAATTATTTCTATCTAATTCTCTTTTGCTTTCTTTTTCAATAGTGGAATGAAAATTCTGAATTTATTTTCAACTTGGACCAGAGAACCATTAGAGTAGCCCGTGATGAGTGGCCTTAACCATCTGTAAGGGTGATAGAGAATGTTGCAACCTATGCAGCTGCCTGTTGGGCTGACAAGCTGGACATGCAGTCATACGCGGCACTCTATTACGAATGCAAAGAGCCATTTTATGCTCTGTAACGAGGGCCAATGCGACATCCTCCACGGTCTCCTTACCGGTGGTCGCTGGTGTGCTGCCGCTCGATCTCCTCGCAGAGATGAGGGCCCTTACCCATCAGTATAAGAAAGAGGGAATGATTTTCCTTGATGGTGAGGAGCTGTCCAGTCAGACGCTTCCTGCCCTTGCAAAGAAAAAGATCCGAGTGTACGAGATTGGGACGTGGCAAAGACTCTGGGATGAAGCAGAGAAAGGGAAAACCACATAATATAGTTCTTCACGAATCTGCATCACAGACTATCGATTTGTTGGCTGGAGCTGTCTCACACGGTAACGCAATATTTCACGGGCCATGTGGGGAGTTCAAATCTAAGCTCCATGAGCTGGAATTGAAAGATTCCCCGAATCGCGAATGCGGTTAACAGGACACGGTGCATCACGTTCTCTTCCGGTGACCACTTATTCGACGAGGCAGGAATCCATATGGAATTGAAGCTGAAAAGAAGGGACGAGAACTGGCCGGGAGAATGTAAAGAATTGACGAAAAATGCTATAAACTTTAAAGACTTCGTTGACTTTGCTCGTGAAGTAGCGATAATGCGAAGGACTAGACGTATATGTAGAGGTGCGCCTCTCCGTGGCAGGGACGAAACTTGCCTACTATGTAGGCAAGGCTAAGTGGCCGAAATAGGCACCGGTTTTGGCGCTTTGCGCTAGGTACGGTGGTGGCCTGAAGTGTGTTCAATAAAAATAATAATAAAATATTCTTCACATTAATTATTGTATAAAACAGTAAAAATTATGTTAGAAATAACTTAATTTTTTGCATTTCTTTTTTATATAAATTTTTTATTGCACAATTTGATAATTTATAAAATACCTGCGAAGGAAAAATGAATAAAAAAAAATTCTAAACTAGTTTTTTCAAAGAAATAATCAACTATAAAATCATTAACCAATCACAGTGCCGAACAGAAGGTATGAAATATGGGTGGGTATATGTTAGGCCAATCAGAAATTTACAATTACCATTCTGACCATGCCCACATTTAATACCTTTACTTCTACACCGTGATTAGCTTTGAATTGATAAAGTGAGTTCTAAAGAAAAAACACAGAATTTTCATTCCAATGTTGAAAAAGAATGCAAAAGAGGTTGAAATGCATGATGAAGAAGTAGTAAACCTGGCAATTTTTGTATTTGGCCTTTATTACTAGTGGGATAATATAATTAATTATTTGCTAAACATCTACAACAATTTCTTCAAGCAATTAATAATTTTCAGTTAAAAAACTTTTCCTAGGCCTGGAGTTTGTAGTTATTCATTATATCTATGATCCCTAATCTTATATAGGTAGAGCAGTCCACATGTATTGAAAGAGTACAATAAAGATGGAAATCTACGCAAGAGCCTACCTATTCAATCCAAATCTAGATCATCTTAATCAAAACAACTCTTACTACCAAATGGTAAAATTTTCTTCACACTTACAATTCTTATTAGTGTTTAAAACCGTCGGCATTCCTATGGAGAAAATCACAAAAAAAAACTGAAAAACCTATTCAGAGTAAAGTCGCACGTCCGCTCAACCGACTTTCGTCAAACTGGGAATTTTGGCAAGTGATATAAAATTCTAATTAATATTATTTAGTTGAAATGTAATTGATGATGTTGTGTGTTTGTTTGCTGGTAGCTTGTGGCGTGAGCGGTTTAGTAAAAGGGCTTGTAAGTATGTATGTTTAAGAGAGTGAAGTATCAGAAATAAGAAAGTAGTCACCACTGCTAAAAATAAATATATTCTATTGAAATAATAACTACAAGTTTATTTGCAAGATATTATAAACTTAATAATATGCACTGATGCTAAGAGAGCGAAAAACAAGTGTTCTGCTTCGGTGTCTACAACCAACAGTGTTGGAGGAATGTCTTCTAATTGTTATTTCAAATCTTCCCCTGTGAGAAGAAGGGGTACACAATGCTATCAAGTTCATGAACTCTAAAAGACAATAGTGGTCTTCTACCTGAAATGTCCTTTTGCAAGGGAAATGTCACATATTCTTCATAATTTTGATTTTTTTCAAATTAAATATATTTTTATATTTCTAGCATCCATCACACAGTTGACAGTATTGTATAGCGCATTGTTGAACTGAAATAGTACATTAAAGGAAAACATCACTCCTTTCCCATAAAAGTGCCCTTAAATGAATTTTCCCCTGAGAAATATTTCAAATAAAAGTTGTAGTTCTTAGCATGTCTAGTTGATATACCGTGTTTGAAGAAAATCGTTGAACCCGTTTTTGAGAAAATCACCAAAAAGCTGAGAAACAAAATCAGTAAAGTAGCTGTTTGCTGTTAATTGATTTTGCCCGAAATTATCGTGTCTGATGCCGGTGCTAATGCCAAAACGTGACACGAAATTTGAGCTTTCTGCAACTTTTCGTTTCTGAGATATTACAGACCATTTTCTAAAAACTACCTTTTTGGACGCAGGGGACCTCAAAACCTGTATTTCCGGTGAAATACTCAATTTTGAAAATCTGGCACGATCGCAATACTTCCTCTTACCTATTATTAGTAAGAGAAAGTAATAAAACCTAATTCCAGGTATCACTGTTTTATTTCATTTCTCTTTAATTGCTATTATTCTCACACATAATATACCGCTGAAACTGTCAAATTACGTACTTGATACTGCAATCTAGTAACTAGGAGATGGCCAACATCAGTCATGTTGGGAATGTGATGTCTCTGTTAAGATAGAGACGCACCACTTACGTATATTACTATCCTCACAGTATATATTTGCACATTTTCTTAGTAAGAAGTCCGTATTATAAATAATAAAGAGTTTGAGGGAGCGATTTGTGAGACCGTTGACCGGAGACAACTTCTTGGATACTGTTGGAGAGATGAGTTCGTAGAAGAATGATAAGATCTCATATAAGAGATTGCTTCCTTAAAGCTGCTGATTTAAACACTTCAAGGTAGTTTTAAGACTTCCTGCTAGTTGACTGCTTGAAGATTGTCTATATAGACTTTTAGTATCGTTGATGACTTTTTAAAGATTTCATATATGGTTGAATTACTGTTTAAAAGCTTCTTGTCTCATTGAAGAGTGCTTTAAAATCGGTTTAGATTGCTAATTCGATTCATATTTATAAAAAGGAAAAACTTGGGGATGTTATGAGGAGCTTGTTGTTTAGACTGGTAGTCAAATCGAGCTCTGGTATCGATTAGGGCGGGAAATTTGCGTACTGAATGTAAGTAGTGCTATAAAAAGTAGAAGTAATGTCTATTTTTTCAAGCAGGTTTAACGTCCAACATTACCAAATTAGGTATCCTGGACGGGATGGGGTGGGGCGGAAGCACATACTTTACTATTAACATTTTTTAAACTGATATAAATTTAACAGTCATCCGCAGTACTCGAGATGAGGACCTCCTTGCTCATAACCACTACATAAAACCCTCCTGAAGTCGTATGAGTGACGCTGAACATGGTAGTATTTACTATATACAAGTATGATTTTCCCCGCACACTTGTCTTTTGATGAAACTTTAACGGTTTATTCACTTTAACGAATAATGCAACAAAACTTCAACTTGGTAAGATTTAATTTGCTATTATGTTCACGCTTAAACGTAACCAAATGCAATTGGTAAGAGTTCAAGATATAGGAATTTTTGTCAATCAATTTTTAACATCATACCGACTAATCAGCCTCCTACCCCATCCTAGGAAAACAATATTTGAAAAACTTTTACTACTCCGCCTCCAAACTGAAACAGAACCATTAAATGTCATTCCTGAACATCAACACCTTAAGTGTTCATCAAGTGCATCGTATTGTGGATACAATCACTACCTCTCTGGAACTGTAGCAGTATTGTCCAGGAGTCTTCTTGGGAATATCTCAAGCTTTTGACTAAGTATGGCATATGGGATTACTTTACAAAAGCTCAAGGGCATCTTACCTCCTACTTATTGCCTGATTCTTAAATCTTATCTCACCGATTCTTCCAAGTCATCCTAAGTTCATCATCATGTGTTATTTATCCAGTTCTAGCAGGAGTTCCTCAAGGGTGCATTCTTTCACCTCTACTATATACTATCTTTACAGCTGACTTACCAACTCATCCAGATACAATTACTTTTACATTTGCCGACGATACTGCAATTCTTTCTCCTCATGTGGATCCTGTCATGGCAACTCGTGCTCTACAATCTCATCTTCATATTCTTGAACCTTGGCTCCGGCATTGTAGAATCAAAGCAAACGAACTTAAATCGAAACCATACTATTCAACTTAAACCGAAAAACTCTTCCTCCTCTTTACTTTCAACTATATTATCCTTCACATTGCAAACCAAGTATGATATGTCGAATTATATCTTGACAAACGACTAACATGGAACCCCCCATATAAGGCTGAAACGAATTGACTGAAACTTAGCAAACGTTCAAAACTGACTCTATCGAATAAGAAAATGCTATACATTGCACTTCTAGTCCCCATTTGTACATATGGCATAGAACTCTACAGCACTGCAAAAAAAATCCAAACTTCGACTTCAAATGCTACAATCTAAGATCCTAAGAACAGTAGTTAATACTCCCTTCTCCGTTTCCAACCATACAATCCACTCCGATCTTAAGATTCTATTCATCTCAGAGCTAGCTCAATTTCGTTACACAAAATTCCTGATCCGTTGAAGTAAATCCGTTCACCGAAACAATCACTTTACAAAAAAAGAATTTACTTTCTTTTAAAAATTCACTTTTATATTTTAAATTATAAAATAAGATAAAACGAAATACTTACATCTTTACAAATATTTCTTATTTTAGTAAAAAAAAACATTTCAAACATATAATAGGAAATACTCTACGTGTCTGAAATTACCGGTAACATCTCAAAATCTGTTGCAATAATAATATAAGTAGTGAAAATGGAAGCATCTACCTGGAAATACACAGTGAGCTAGTACACCAGGTAATTACCTCAATTATAATTTGCATTCTTCTCTCCTCGGGGTATACTTTTTCTTGGTAAACTCTTAAGATGAAAACAGGCATAAAAATATCATGCCATTTCTTACCCAGAATGGTTTACAATAATAAGTATATACATATATCTACCATTTTTATTTTTTCTTTAACATTTTAAAATATGATAATATTATATAAAATTGTGAAAGAGATTTTTTTAATAAATGATTATGTTAACACCCAATATTTCTTTCTTTTTTACTTTCACTTACTCCTAGTAAGAGGAAGTATTGTAATCATCTTAAATTTCCGATAACGAGTTTTCACCCGGAATATCCGTTTTGAGGTCCTCTCAGTCCAAAAAAGTGGTTTTTAGCAAATGGTGTGTATGTGTGTGTGTGTGTGTGTGTGTGTGTATGAACAGCATAGCTCAAAACGAAAAACCGTAGAAAGTTGAACTTGATATTCCGTTTACGTATCACCATGGCATCTGACAGTGGGGTCATCTGTCAAAATTCCTCAACCGGAAGTACCACATTACTTGTGCTTTTGTTTTTTTTTTTCTTTTTTTTTAAATTTTTTGCGTTTTTCTCAAAAAATGGCACCGACGATTTTCTTCAAACTTGGTATATCAACTAAACATACAAAGAGCTACAACTTTTATTTGAAATATTTCTCTGGGAAAAATTCACTTAAGGGCAGTTTTGGGGGAGGGGTGGAGCTAGGTTTTCATCTAAAGAGCCTCTATCATCTAAATAATGTTAATTAGAATTGAATATGTTGTTGAAATTCCGAGTTTCAAAAAAAAAAATCGGATAACTGGAAGTGCGTTTACTTTACCACTTTACTAAATGATTTTCTTACTTTGCCGCGATTTTCTCAAAAATATCGCCGACAATTTGATTGCAACTTCCTATATAAACTAAACATACAAAGATCTATAACTTTTATTTAGAGCATTTCTCTTGAAAAATTCATTTAAGGGCACTTTTGGAGGAGGGGTGGGGTTATGTTTTTCTCTAAAGTGCTATCTGTCATAGTTGATTATAGAATTTTATCATTCAAACAAAATTAATTAGAAATAAATAGATGGCCAAAATTCCGAGTTTCAAGAAAATTAGTAAACCGGAAGTGCGCTTTTACTGGACAGTTTTTTCAGTTTTCGACGAATTTCATTAAATTTGGTACACAAACTATAAAATTTGTCAATTATAATTTTGAGAACTGGAGTAAGAGAAAGTTGTGTGAGTGTTTTACACCAGATTTTTTTTTGTTTTTAATATCCAAGTATAAATTAGAGACATAAATATAAAAGTCTTATGCAGATAGTCTTTAAGAAAACATCTGACCATCGCCAACACTCAGTCCACAGTCTGTCATTTCTCTCGCAGTATCATTTTCTATTTCAGTCCTTTCAAGTCGTTGCAGTACTCTGCTACTTAGTTAATAGCATATCAGTGGTCAGTCAATGTAACTTGTCTCTGTCCAACCATACCACAAAATGATGAACAATATTATTGTGAAATACGTTACAATCATAAATTAGTTTACCCCATTCCTTAGTTATGCAATTAAAAGACTGCAATTAAATTTCCCTTCCTATTATCAACGATTGTGTAAAGAAACAGCACCATCAATTTTTATTATTAAGCTTCTAACACTAAAAAAAAAAAAATCACGTCATATAATAGAAAAATATTTCGAATAAATACAATTACAAATATAGAAGATAATTATAGTATAAATAATATAACTGACACATTATTAAAGTAATATTAAGAACTGTGACATAAATAAATAATGATAAAAAAAAAAAAGAAAAAAAAGAATACCAAGTAGAACAATTAAAATTACAATCTCTTTGTACATCAGTGGTGTACCTTATATAATTGAATACTGGTTTTTTGCAATGTAGACGTAATAAACATGTCCTAACTTACCATACTGTATTTAATTCAATTGACCAGTCTTATGGGGGATAGATATATTGTGACTGGACTTCTATTAGAAGATTTAACAGCCAATCTCAGCCATACAAAACCTTACCAATATGCATATAACCTTCTTCTATTTCTTCTGTTATTTTATTTTATTTTTTTTTAATTTACAAGCTGCACACACACACACACTAAGTAGACAGGTATGTGGGATAGCCTCCTTATGATGTTATGTTCGATGTGATAACACGATGTTGTGAACCCTCATCGTTAGTCACGGGGTAAAAAAAAAAAGCATCAGGACTTATGTAAGTAAAAATATTATATTAATTGATTTAATTTTCTCTAACTGCCGGAAAGACGAATTATTATTGTCGTGTACTAATTTTACACGATAATGAATTGTTCACAGGATATACACGTACGAGGGTCATTCAATAAGTAACGAGACAAATCGCACTAGTTTAGAAAAGGTTTGTTTAAATCAATACAATAGTTTTTCAGTGCGTCAAGTTGGCATCCTTGTCCCTAGTTTCTCATCACCTGTTCGAGACTAATTTGGTAAAGCATAACCTCAAATGTATTCAGTTAACAATGGTGAGTCCCCTCGAGTATTGCAGCTCGGAAGAACAACGCTCAGTGATTAGATTTTTAGTTGCAGAGGGTGTCAAAGATGGTGAAATCCACGAAAGAATGTTGAAAGTGGTACAGGAATTATTGTTTGAACCGTTCCTTCTCGTTTACAAATGGGTAGAACAGTATAAAAGTGGCCGTATAAGTGTCTGAGACGAGCAAAGAAGTGGACGACCGGTTAAAGTTGCAACTTCCTCTCTCGAAGCTCGCATTAACGCTTTCATTCTGGACAACTGGCGTATTACTGTTGAACTAATAGCTGAAGAAGTGCATGCGAGTGTTGGAACTGGCATAACATTATTCAGTATAAGCTGCAGTACAAGAAAATTTGTGCGAGATAGGTTCCAAGACAACTTACGAACGCCCACAAAAAAATCAGGTTTCAAATCAGTCAACAGAGTTGAAAGAACTATGTTTAATGGAAAAAGAATTTTTTAGTAGAATTGTAGCGTGTGATGAAACATGGATACACTATTTTGAGCCAGAGTCTAAGCGTAAAGCCTTTAGTGGGTTCTCCCACTCGAAAGAAATTCAAGACCCAGCCGTCTGCAGGTAAAGTCATGCTTACAGTATTCTGGGATTTGCAGGGGCCTATTCAACCAACGATCAACAGCCAGTATTACAGTGATATGCTCACAAACAAAGTAAGGCCTGCCATTCGAACAAAACGTCGTGGACTCTTGACTAAAGGCGTGATTTTGCTTCATGACAACGCGTACCCACACACACGGCACAGTTAACTCAAGAAACACTTCAAAAAGTGGGATGGGTGATCCTTCCACATCCCTTACAGCCCCAATCTTTCCCCATCCGACTTCCATTTGTTTGGACCCCTTAAAGAGGTGTACGTGGGAAACATTTTCAATCCAATAAAGAAGTTAAAAATCAGGTGCAAAAGTGGCTTCGAGATCAACCCAAACAACTTTATGCCAGAGGCATACACAAATTAGAAGAACGATAGGACAAGTGTATAAATGTTGCTGGGGACTATGTTGAAAAGTAGCCAAAGTTTTGTGTTGATTAAATAAATCGTTTTTGAGCTACAGCGGTATGTTTCGTTACTTATTGAATGACCCTCAAATTTCGTACTTTACAGTCCGAAAAAGTAGCTTTTAGCAATTGGTCTGTATACAAATTAAGACAAATTCAGTTTTCCCCCATACATTCTATGATGTGAGTAACTGTGTGTGGGTGTGAACAAAATATCTAAAAAAAAAGATGCAGAAACCTCACACTTACTTGATATTCCATCTATGGGTACTACGAACACATCTGACCTGAAGGTTTAGGGTCCAAAATCCAACAACCGAAACTGCATCTTTACTGAATTTTATTGGCTGGCTACATTACTTACTTACTGTAGTAAGGGAAATCATTTCAATCCAATACAATATACACTGAAGTGAGTGAGAGAATTAGAAAAGCGGGTATTCTTGATGAAAATAGATGAATAAGTCAGAGGAGGGGAGGGGCATTCATCTAACAATCTAAGGATTTTAAATTGAAAGAAATCTCCGATCAATTGAATGTTTTTAAAAAATGTAAACATATATATGGTGAACTCAAAATGAGTATTCATTGTAGCTTTGTAAAGTAGATCAGGCCTTATTAATTTTCTTAGATATTGTAAACTGATGAAATAAAATTTATTTTCTAATTTTGTAAAACATGGTTAATAAATTAAAAAGATCCATTAAATTTGTAAAAAGATAGTGGATTAAGTTAGACGGTGGTCTCTTTCTAAGAAATATATATATATATATACTTTGTAAATAAGAAACAAAGACACAATGTTAGTTTGAAAAGAAGGCAGAAAACTAACCCTGTGGCCGATTTAAATATGCCAAAGAGAGGTTAACGTTGGATAAAATCAGTATTATAAGAACTTGTGCACAGAAGAGAGTGCTCATTGGGAAACAAAAGAGGGAGTGATAGAGAGAAGCACAAGCAGACGGTGGTAATGAGGTTTAAACAGGGTGAGAGGAAGGGAATGGAGTTTTGAACTGGAAGTGAAACAGAAAAGATGTAGACTGTTTGTGTGTGTGTGTGTGTGTGTGTGGAGAGAGAGAGAGGGAATGAATAAGAATGAGAAAGAGGTTGGGGAGAGTAATTAGGAAGGTTGGTGGCTTGGTTGGAACACAGTGTATAGTGGTCGGGAGTTGGGCACCAAAGGTACGTAATTAGGTGGGTACCTGACTTTGAGACGGAGCATTGTTTAGCATACATATCCCTTCTTATTCAAGTACTACTTACTACTTACAACTCTGCTACTTTTAAAACTACACAACTTATAGACACAATGAGAATGTTGGAAAGATAATTACTGAAGATATAGTCGGCCGCAATTCTCTCTTATTTCTTTTTACATTGCTTCTAAAACTAAAATAAATAGAAAAACTACATTATAAGAAAGAGCTTAACTTAATGTGTAGCTTTCATGACTTGAAGTTGGGTTGGGGTCTGTGTGTTTGTGTGTGTTTGTAGGGGGAGGTGGAAGAAATTTAGACTTCGAGAAGCCCTGGGAAATATTCTCATCTCAATCTTATATCTAAGACATGAATTTAATATCAAACAAATATTCTTCCTTCATTTTTCTCGCAATTCAAGGGGAAAAACCTTTCTATAACCTGCCCGATCTGGTAAATCCATGCATTAGTTTTTTTTTTTTAGAAGAAAAAAAAAAAAATCGGGTGTGAAACACTCATACGACTTTCTCTACAAATTTAATTAATCCAATTTAATCATGAAATTTTCTTTAACATTCCAACGTTACGTTTTAGTTTGGCTGGCTGACCACAAAAATGGCGGTGGGGATTTAAATTGTAATACTTGAGAAATTAGGTTTGTTAGATAAATAAACTGAAAGTAAAGCGGAACACTATATAATAGAAAATGTAACACAAATTGCCTGGACTTTACACGTAATATGTAAAAATGGTAGTGAGAGATTTTGAATGAGTAAAAAGAAAGGTTGTTGACGCGTTGTGATTGCAGTATGAACTGTTGCAAGTCTCTCGGAAAACTCCCCCCCCCGCCTATGGATAACACAGCTGTATTTAAACAGATCTCCCACTCTTGTCTGGCCTAAACTAATGAGTGGTTCTGTCAATTTTTATGTCTCTCTCTCTCTCTCCTCCTATTACAATTGGCACTATAAAGAAGTCTAACGTTAAAGAAATCTACCTAAGCGGCTTTATGTCAAAACTAAGAAAGAAAGCAGGTACAAATTTAATTTCAAACAGACCATCAATACCATTTTAAAATTCAAAAACCTAATCGTACCTCCGGTAAACCGGATTTTACTTCACACTTAGAATTCTATTAATGCAATTCTAATGTATATTAATAAGTATGTAGTGCTAAAAAATCACATATTATATACTGATGTGGTGGTACTTTAGAGGAAAGCGTAATGTACAATTCCCCTCACAGAACCTCTGGAAAAATCAATTTTTAACCTGGGATACTGTTTCAAATAAAAGTGATAGGAAAAAATTAAAATTTTTTTTTTATAATATAGATTCTCTTTATTTATCTTTATTTTTATATTTCATTTATATTTTTTTTTTTTATCTGAATTTCTATTTTATATTTACTATTCTATATATTTCTATTTATATATTCTTTGTAATTCCTTATTAGATTTCCTTAATGTAATATTTTGTTTTTACTCTATTATTTGTTTTTGTTTTTTTAAAACTAATTTTATTTTTAATTTTTTTTTTTTTATATTTATATTTATTATAACATATATATTTTTTTATTATATTAAATACATTATATATTATATATTATATATATATTTATTATATTTGTTCGTTAATTTTTATTTTTACTAATCGTTTGTGCAATGATTAATATTTATATAAGGATCTTATAGCCGTATATTGTAAATAAATAAATGTGTAATAGTATAATATACGAAGTTTAAGAGAAAATCGTTGGAGCCGTTTATCACGAAAAAACTGGTGAAAAAAGAAAAAAAACACTCAGTAAAATTTTACTTCCGGTCGGAAGGATTTTGCATGAAATGTTCCTGTCTGATACGATAGTAGTGTGCCTAAATTGAATAACATGTTTAAACTTCCTACAAAATTTTCGTATTTCAAATATTCACGGTTAACGCGCTAACGCGCACCACACGCACATACACACACACACACACACACACATATATATAATTTTTTTTTTTTCGTTTTCTGGTGACCCTAAAACATGTATAATATCCGAAGATAACTAAATTTCGGAAATCTGGCACGATCACAATATTTCCACCGAAACCTCGATATCCATTTTTTACAATATCAAATACAACGGCCATAAAGACCATCAAAACATTAAAGATAAGTGAAAATTCCATTTTGATCTATGAGAAGTTTAAGAGAATACAATATAAATCAGATATATTTAATTTAAGTGTTAATGATAAATGTTTAACAAAAATCTACTAGTTCACAGTTTTATGTCAGCTAGTGTAATGACATGGCAAGGTCATAGCAATGTCAAACCTTCACAACACATAACAAAAAGAAAGAATAATTTATAACTAGTGGCCTAGCCGGCTGCTGTCTTCAAGACAAGGCCGCGGCCAAACAAACAAAACCAAGGGTCAATACTTTACATCAAAGCAAGCACCGATAAGCTGGCCACTGACCTAAATCGCTGGTCACCGAACTAACCAAGGTCGCACACTAGGACAGATGTCTTGGTGTGAGTGTTGCTAACACTAATATATAAACTTCGCCCCGTTGGAAGAGGGGATGATTATACTTTAGTACGCTTTCAAGATCATTATACGAACAGCAGTTCCACGTCCCTATACAGTTTTTATTTATACTTATTTCCTTAGTTGTGCATCTTAGTTTATTTATTTTAATCATTCTAAATTATTAGTTATTTATCTCCTATTTATTTCTAAGTATTTCTTGTTAATAGTTACCATTACTCACGTTTAAATTATTGTACAAATACAGTCTATTTTTATAAATTCCATGTTAAAATACTTCGAGCACTAACTTCCAAAAATATCTAAACTAACTTCCGCCCTCTTCAAGACATCTACTACATATCTCAGGAATCACAATAAACGATTCCACTACACTAGTCATATTTTTAATAATGCTAGCAATTATTTTTTTTTTTTAATGAAGACAGTGTTAATTACTAGCACAAAATAATGCTTTGATGTGTTACGAGAGTATAAGATGTGCATGTGCTTTTATCTATAAATGAAATGCATACGTCGCATATTGTAAAATAGTTTAAAAACTTAAATAAATTAAAGTTAGTTCAATAATTTTTTTTCTTTTTTTTCAATTTGAAATTAATAATTATTATTATTAAAAAAGAAGAATATTAGAATTCAAAACTACTTATAGTATAAAACAATTATTTCCCCCCACTTATTCAACATACCAAAAGATGATGCAGTGAAAAAGGATCTCAGGGATTTGCAAGCACTGCATGTAGGCGTATTCGCAATTCAGTGCACATCTCATTCCATAAAACTACCAATTACTTTGTAATGAAACGTCTCTCTCTCTTCTTCTTTTTTTATTTTTTTTAAATATATATATAGCATTGTTTTAATTAATTAACTTTTTATATATAACGTTCATATAGGTGTAATTTTCTTTTTGACTTGTATTTATTTTTATAAATACTTTATTTTATTTTTTTGTAATATTTGCAAAAATTGTAATAAGTTGTCAGAATGTTATTTTGTAAAATATAATTATAAAAAAGAAATTGTTTATAACCGCAATTTTAATTTTCAAATGCACCAGTAATTATACTCTCAGGATATTATTTGTCTTATGAATAAAATGGCGCCATGAATAATATCAACCAATTTGTAATTATTTTGTATTATAAAGGAAAAAAAGTAAAAAAAACAAAAAAAAAACCTAGTGTGCAACATACACAACTTTCTTTTATTGCAATTCTTATTAGTTGACTAATTTATTCAAATAACTAAGTTTTACTCAATATTTAATTAGTCTTGAATGTTATGCAGTTGCTAAAATATATGCAGTAATGATTGGTATATTGAGTTTTGAGAAGCAGAGAAATTGGGTTTGTTAGATAAATAAACTGGAAGTAAAGCTTGAACTCTGTATAATAAAACATGTAATATGTAAAATGGTAGTGAGAGATTTGGAATGAGTAAAGAGAAAAGGTTGTTGACGCGTTGTGACTGCAGGATGAACTGTTGCAAAAGTCTCGGAAGACTCCTCCCCCCACCTATGGCTAACACAGCTGTATTTAAACAGATTCTCTCACTCTAGCCTAAACTAATGAGTGGTTCTGTCAATTTTTATGTCTCTCTCTCTCTCTCTCTGCTCTTCGGATCATATTACAATTTGGCATTTTAAAGAACTCTAACGTTAACCACTTCCCATAATACCCTAAAGTCAACGGAAAAAAGCTTCAAACAAAAGAGGTATATATGCCTTTATATGATTAGTTAGTATATCAAATTAAAAAAAAAAAAAAAACCACTGGTATAGTTAACGAGAAAATAGTGGAAAATTACAACAAATGTGTTGTAAAAATTCACAATAATTTTTGTCAATAGCTTTGCTTCAAATTTGGAATTTTTTAGTAACACTTTAGTTTACATCCATAATTAATATATACCGTTTGGAGGATCCATCCATAATTCATTCTAATGGCATTTTAGGAGGGAAACGTGACGTCACTCAGAATCTCTCTAAAATGAATTTTCAGACAAAAAAAACTGTTCAAAATAAAAATAAGAGATACTAAGTGTGTGCATACAAAGTTTGAAGAAAACCTTTCTTTGGAGAGAAGTTTTCCTTTCGAGCAGACCGCAAGGTCAACGTCCTGATGACTCGTAGACTAGTGCTCTCTGGCTGATATCATCGCAATCTGGAGCGGTATTGGAGTTTTCTCCATCTTCCCCTACAGACATCTGCAGGTGTATCGCAGAGGACGGAGAAGGGATAATGCACCAAAATATGACACCATTTAGGTTTAAACGTTTCAAATGGAACTTTACAGAGTAGCTTTTTGAGTTTTTCTTTTGGAATTTCCTCTAAAACAACTATTAGATTATTATTTTAAAGGGGATATGCATTACGAACTGAAAGATCTATTGCACCCATCGGAGCCTTCTCAGTTCACTGCTGGCCTCCGGGCAGTGTTATCTAGCTAGAGACAGCACTGCCCACCACGGGACAGCGTGCTATACAAGGAAGAGAAAAATCTAAGGTCATCACGCTGGATTCGAACCTCCGCATTGATAGTCGCGTGCGCTACCACTGAGCTAATCCCTTCTTTCCCATCAGAGACATTTTCCGTGATCGCCTGCTTCTTTTTATGATCATCGACCGGTTTTGGGCGTTCGTCCATTATCAAGATGTTTTTGTCAAACAGTGTAATAACATAGACTTGCACAGAGCAAATATAGTTGATACAGTAGATTTTAATTTTTTTTTTTGTTATGACCTAATTGTATTTGCTCTGTGCAAGTCTATGTTATTAGAATATCTGACAAAAACATCCTGATGATGGGCGAACGCCTGAAACCGGTCGATGGCCATAAAAAGAAGAGCAGGCTATTACGGAAAATGTCTCTGATATTTTCCAACTCTGCGGAAACAAACCACAACACCTATCCTTCCCCCTTGGCTTACGCCAATTAACTAAGGACGAAGATCCTAGTTTCTGTAGTGTGTTTCTCATTGTCTGTAAATGATAGAGTGTATGTATTTTAAGTGTATTGTGTATTGTGTTCTGAGAAATGCATGGAGGTTATGTACTGTGGTAACCCGTGGGGTCACTACTCTCCCAAGTAACTTGCATGCAACAGATACTCCTTGCGGGCAAAAACAACTACAGCCTTTTTTTCCTTTAAACTTGTTAATCGAAAATATAATATAAAAACTTATTTTTATTTGAAATAATATTCCGAAAAAAAAATTAAGATTTTTGCGGAATTTTGTGGTTTCAAATTTCAAATATTATTTTTGGTTTGTTCAATGTGTGTTATTGTGTTGTATTCTGGACTAAAATATAATCAATCACTTTTACTACAGTGATTTAATAGATACTTGTCCCACACTTACCAGTCTATTTAATGTTTAGAACAAAATATGTAAAATTGTTACTACTAATACGGAGCCATATTCTAGGTAATCAATACACACAATGATTTTTACGATCGATTTTTTTTTTAGCTCCCATTGGATTACGTTTTATAGACACTCAATTTACTCAACTAACACCCAAGTTCAAAACTCAGTCAGATGGAAAATCAGAAATCTGTTAATAAACTAGATCCTCACGTAAAGAGGATTACGTGTTACATATAATGTAACATGTAATGAGGAATCCGTTAAATATAGGAGTGGGGGGAATCAATTCAACTCTTTAAATGTCTTAAAAATGAATGACTAATTGTAATAGGATCCAAAGAATGGATTTATAGCAGAGAAAAAGTGACAAAAATGACAGGACCACTCTCTCGGACTAGAATGGGAGAAACTGTATAAATACAGCGACGGAAGATAGATATACAACAGAGTTCATTCGCCAGTCACCACGTATCTTTTAATCAACAAACGGCGTAAGCCTTATGGTTGAAGTCATTACATGTGATACATACAGTGATACATAAAATAATAATAATAGTAAAATAATACATGCTCATTTAACAATTTAATCTTCAAGTAATGCAAAAATGTTTTTTGAAAAGTCCAGATGCCATTTGAAACCCCACATCACCAGGAATATACTCATTCCATGACCTGCATATTTTACAAATGACGTCAGCGTTGAACAGCGCAGTAGTCTTAACGGCAGGGACCACGAAATGCGAAGTACTGCGCAAGCAGCGAGGTGGTACATGAAAAGGAATGGCAGCAAGTAGCTCCATGCAATCAATTTCGCCATTCAAGAGCTTCTTCAAGAATAAAAGACCAGCATTTCGTCTTCTAGACTCTAAAGAGCATAAATGAGTAGCACCGCTGGGTAACCTTTTCTTAAAAGTCCTGATGAAACGGTTTTGTATAGCTTCCAGTCTGACTATATCCTTCTTGGTGTAAGGACACCAAATCAATGACGCTTACTCAAGAAGGCTTCTAACGTATGCATTGTACACAGTTAGCACCGCTTTGGGATCTCTAAGATCACGAGTGTGCCTTAATACAAAACCCAGTGCTCTCGATGCCTTCCTACAAACATATTCAAACTGTTTTGTGAAAGAGAGGTCATGACTCAGAGTAACTCCTAAATCCTTCACGTTACGAGTCCTCTCCAATGGTTTGCCATCAATGAGGTACTGATATGATATAAAAGTCTTTTTGCGATAAAAAGAAATGACTTGGCATTTTTTAACATTTTACCTCTCACCCTTTACCCTCTACCATACTCTACTATTTTAGTGTAAAGTCCAGGCAGTGAGTGGTCACTTCTTACATTATACAGTGTTCAACCATATCTAGGTTGTTCATTCAAAAACGAAACCATTTCTCTCCTTCATCATACCATTATACAAATCACATAACTGGTCTAGCATTATATATAAATTCTTGCTCCTTCCATTCTTCCTCAAAAAAAAACTATTATTTCTTCAATTTATTATTTTTTAAAAAAAGGATCTTGTGGCTCTAAATTATAATTTCATAAAGTTAAATAAATAAAATAGAAATTATCTAAAGAAATATCTCGATATTTAATGAGAAAAAGTTATATAAATACTCGATAATTATTACTCTAATAGTATTTTATTATATAAAGTGTAACATAATATTTAAAGTTAAATATCAAAGTTAAAATTATTATTTAAAAAAAAAAAATGAAAAAATAGATTATTAAAAAAAATACAGGGATGAGAATAGTTATTAAAAAATATGTTAACACATTATTCTTTAGAATAGGTGGAAGCATGGAGAAAAATTTAAAATAGAAAAATACTCTTTTATACAACAGTTTAAGATTTCCTATCAGTTAACTCACGTTAATTAAGAATATTGAAGATTCTTATCTCTTTTATTCTTTATTTATAATACTATATTACAAACATTTTAAAATGTTTCTAAACTAATAATACACATTATAATCTCAATTAAAAAAAACTTTAGTAATATTTAAAATATAACTGCAAATAATTTTACTAGTTAAAAATTAGTTCGTTTTTTTTTTATTATTATTTATTACAAATTAAATAGTACGTTTTATAATAACAAAAAATATAGTAAATTCTATATTCAATTAAAGATAAATAAATATTTCTTGATCGTATACTTTGATTTAAAACTGTGATACGTGAGATGATTGCGTCAGACTACAAGTTATTATTATTTGTCCACGAGGTGAGACTAAAATCTTAAGTCCTTCTGGGCTAATATAGTTACTCGAAACGAAAAAAAAAAAAAAATCTGGTGTGACACACTCACACAACTTTCTCTTAATGCAGTTCTCAAAACTATAATTGACAAATTTTATAGTTTTTGTACCAAATGTAATGAAATTCGTCGAAAATTAAAAAAAAAACTGTCCAGTAAAAGCGCACTTCCGATTTATTAATTTCTCTTGAAACTCGGAATTTTTGGCCATCTATTTATTTCTAATTAATTTTGTTTGGATGATAGAATTGTATAATCAACTATAATAGCACTTTAGAGAAAAACATAACCCCACCACTCCTCAAAAAGTGCCCTTAAATGAATTTTCCCAGAGAAACATTTCAAATATAAGTTGTAGCTCCTCTTTGGTATGTGTAGTTTATATACCAAGTTTGAAGAAAATCGTTGGAGCCAAGCCATTTTTGAGAAAAATGCAAAAAAGTTAAAAAACCATCTAGTAAAGTGGTACATCCGGTTGAGGAATTTTGACGGATGACCTACTGTTAGAGGCCATGGTGATACATCAACGGAATATCAAGTTTCAACTTTCTACAGTTTTTGGTTTTTGAGCTATGCTGTTTACATAAATACATACATATATACATATATATATATATATATACATACACACACACTCTCACACAGACCATTTGCTAAAAACCACTTTTTTGACTCAGGGGGTCCTCAAAACGGATAGTTCCGGTGAAAACTCGATATCGAAAATTTGACACGATTACAATATTTCCTCTTACTAGGAGTAAGAGAAAGTAAAAAATAACTGGTGTTTCAGTTTCACTAGAAATCTAGTCCAAGACCAAATCCGCTTAAGATTCACAAATTACAGGAAAAACAGACAATAACCTCGAACGAAACAGCCTAAACAACTTCCAAAGAAAGCCTTTACGGATACTAATTTGGTTGAATTCCTCCTTAGACTAGACTGTCCAGAAAAGTGATTAAACTAACAAGATTCTTTGACAATTTACTGATATGCCCCAAGGCAGCATCCTGGCACCTATACTTTATACCATGTATACTGCTGATATCCCTGAATATCCTAACAACACAACCATTTATACTTATGCCGACGACAACGCAATCCTTTCCTCTCATAATGATCCTGTAATCGCTCAATGTTCTCTTCAAGCCCATCTCCGATCACTCGAATCCTGGTTAACAAAATCCAGAATAAAAATCATCCTTAACAAATCCCATTATATTGTGTTCACTTTAAACAAAAAAGTTCTTCCTCCAGTTTATCTATTCACCACTCCTATCCCACACGCAGACCACGTTCGTTATCTTGGTATGTACCTAGACAAGCGATTAACCTGGAACCCACACACCAGACTTATAAACGGACTTCCCTCAACAACCGTTTCAGACTACTTGCTAGACTTCTTGACAAGGCTCCAAACTCACTCTACGGAATAAAAGACGGCTCTATACTTCACTACTCGCACCCATCTGGATGTACGGACTAGAACTCTACGGAACCACAAAACGTACCAACCTCAACAAAATACAAACTCTGCAGTCCAAAATACTCCCACGCCTAGTCGATGTACCTTATTACGTTTCCAACCATACAATCCACGCAGATCTGAAGATTCCTTTTGCCCAGGATATAGCAAAGCTTTGGTACAAAAAATTCCACAGCAGATTCTCCTTTTGATCCAATCCTCTCGCCTAAACCGTCTCCTCCACCACACTTCCAGGCAATCCTACAAGGCGATCGAAACGTAGTTGGCTCCGCGACCTTCTAGGTAATTGGCGCTGGATAACTACCATTCATGACCATCACGTCATTGTCTATATCACCTTCTAGCTTATTTACTTATATGTTGTATGTACTTACATGCTTATTTACGAGGCATGTCCAGTAAGTAAGTGTACTGAATTTTTGTAGGTTACAAAAATTTTTATTTGAACAAAAAAATTACCTGGTTACATTAGTACATATGTAAGCTATTTTTGGACATATTCACTATTCCTCTCAATGCAGGTGGTGAACCGGGGTATTAATTTTTTGATGCCTTCCTCGAAGTAGTTTCCCGCTAACCCCTTCGTCCACTTCTCCACCTCTCCCTTCACCTCCTCGTCGGTAGAAAACCTTTTTCCACCCATGTGCAGCTTCAGGTAGGTAAAGAGATAGTAATCTGAAGGTGCTAGGTCAGGGAAATGCGCGGGATGGTTCAGGACATCCCATTTAAACGAGGCAAGCAGTTCCTTCGTGGCGTTGGCCGTGTGTGGTCTGGCATTGTCGTGCAGCAGGCAGACTCCCTTTGTCAGCATGCCTCTCCTTTTGTTCTGAATCGCCCTCCGCAATTTTTTTAGGGTCTCACAGTATCTTGCAGAGTTGATGTCTCCCCTTGAGGCATATATTCAATTAAAATTATGCCTTGACAGTCCCAAAACACGGATGCCATGATTTTCTTGGCTGAAATTGTGGTTTTGAACTTTTTGGCGGAGGGTGAAGAGGTGTGACGCCACTGTTGAGACTGCCTTTTGGTTTCAGGTGTGTAGTGTGCAACCCAAGTTTCATCTCCAGTAATGATGGAGCGGAGAAATTCATCTCCATGGAGTTTGTAGCGTCTCAAAAACTCTTGCTCCGTATTTCACACTTGGCGGGAGATTGGATTGACATTTTTCACGAAACGTATTGTCGCGTCGACAGTTCTCAACGTACTGACCTCGAACCGGTCTTGTTGCGGAGGGGAGGAATCAGGCTACACGGCAGTGTAGCCAACATGTCGAAAACAAAATCCCTCCGGCCCTGAGAGCCTCAGTACACTTACTTACAGGACATGCCTCGTATTTACATTTTGTTTCATATTTATTTACGTAGTTGTAAATTTTCAATACAATAATTATAAAAAAAAAAGGTAATTTACTGTAACTTTATGTGAGCTCTTATCAATCAACTAAACACAAACGTAAGGACCAATGCTGTGGAAATCACCAAACTTAGGAGTTAGGCAGATTATAATGGAACAAATCGCCATACAAAAATAATTCCATTAGCAGCTGCAACGAAACGCTACCAACGAGCTGTCAGGTGCACGCCAACTATCATTACCTCCCTCCTTTCAAGCTCCCTACAATGCATTGGAGAATGAACTTCAACATCGACAGCGTATCTCCCACAGCTATCTCCTGCTATAGAAGAAACTGAATAAAAAGCCGACCATCTTGAGAGCTTAATAATCCACTCACCAGATATACCTTCTAATATATATATACCACATCAAAATTTCACTGCACTATCTAATCCACGATAAGAACAAGCAAGAGTCCTAAACTAACCACCTTGAACTCTTTAAGTGACTCGCCAACGCTACCAGACTACATTCATCCCGCTACCAACATTATTATTCTTCGCATAGTCAATCTACTCTTCATATTACTGTTCTCTCCTTGTTGAGTAAATCGTAAAGTGAGCTTTAAATTTATGAGCTATCAGTTTGCGTATTCATCAATTACTGCAAACATTACATAAAGATGTATCTAATGACATGCAAAGCAATGCAAGGAAAGATGATGCCTACCAAAATTTACCTACCAATTGCCAGCAACAGTTCCTATATAACCTGAGAATAGCACAGTCATATCCAATAAGTAAATTTCTTGAGGAAAATAACTATTCCCACCTAGTAGAGAACCAGAACCAATACTAGGGCTTTAAAACCAATACGGAATGAATTTATATCTAGATTAGATTGACTGAAGGGAAGGGTGGGCCTTATTCCACTCTCTGTCTATTGTGGATCCCCTAAGATTATAGCTCATCCCTCAGCTTTGCCCTCCCTCAGCTTGGCAAGGCTGAGAATGGTCCGTCCGTCATGAAGCTCATGGCTTTGGGAAAATTAGTACCTAAAGAACAGCCTAAATGAAAACGGAGAGAAATCCATTTTTAATTTCATTTTAAGGAAATTAATTACAAATTACTAAAGATGTTGTTGTTTCACCTTTAGTGGCGACACTACCCTAAAGAAGACTATTGTGATATGGGCGAAACGTCGGTTTATAACAAACAACTGACGCGATCTCAATCCAAAGCCCTAAGTGTTTCACAAAATTACTATTTTGAAAACGGAAAAGAAAACCATCAAAAACTGAAAATTGTGAAACGATAAGAGACTGTGAAAGACATGCCAGTTTATCAACAGATTATCAATTATTACCTAGATAGTTCCATATATTTCCTGCTAATATAGACAAAAGTTTTTATTTAAAAATCTGATATGATGTTGAATTATTAACAAAACTGATAACTTAATAAGAATTGTAAAAACATTTTATTGTCAGTAGACAATAGTGAGTAAACTGCACTTTAAAGCAGGTCCTCTATGGTACATGTTGTTTTCTTTTGTTCGATTTTTTTGTTTGTTTTTTTTTTTCTTTTTTTTTGTCTTATTTTAGTGAAGCAAAGAGGGGGGTCGCATTGTAAGGGGACCAACAATTTATAGTTGTCAATTATTTAGCTGTGGGGGCGTTTGTACGAGCACAATACACTGCACAAAGACCAGCAATGCGCGCGCTCCCACCCTAACCATGCAAATAAAGGAAGACACAACTGTTTGAGAAGAATAGCAACGCATATAAAATCCAGCCAATTTCATTATAAAATAAACCTTCTTTAACAATATTATTTACGGATGTTATACCGTTTTATTATTATTATTAGTATTATTTATGAATTTATTATATAGAAAATATTAAGCTAATTATATATTATGTTTTAGGAACAAGCGAAATTTTCATTTTGAAACTTTTTTTTTTTTTTGAAAGCTACAATTTATAATTTCTCTGTGAAATAATGAAGAAGAAATAAATCCCAGTTTGGATCAAATACCCATGTAATGTCACATTAACTATCGTCTCAGTTCGTATTAATTTTTAAGTTGACTTTTAACTTTCTCCTAGATTGATAAAATGATAAATTCCACAACGTTTGTTCCTGGCGATTGCGATGTAGCCACAAAGTTTAATCTAGAACCTATCTTAGCCTTTTTCCTTTCAACCTTGTAGTACTCTAATCACAGAGCCAAAGTAAACTTCAAAAGAAAAGCATAATAGAATATGTAAAAGCCAGAACTGTAATGGGATATATGTAGTCAAAAGCAGAAATAAGGAGACAAAATAAGAACTAACGAAACTAACTTAAACTGTACTGTGATTAAAACGATAAACTTTAAATTTTACTCAATAGGACTTAATATGGAAGATAGAGTAATGTGAGAAATGAGGAATTAGCAACTTAGAGAGCGTAAACTTTGGCCTAGGTGCGGTCATCATGTAGGAATGATCGACCGGTGGATACACTAATGTAATAATGATGGATTAATGATGATGAGTTCTCCCTTTTCCTTGCAAACCTTGTAGTAGCTAAGTAATCTAATCTTCGAAAGAAAAGTATAGAGAAAATTAAAAACCAGAACTGTAAAGGGATATTAATTTGCCCTCAATTCCCCCCCCCCCCACATTATCCCCTAATAAATCTCCCCTGTGTCTTCCGGTTTGCCTACAGTATCCTAAAATATCTTTCAGCTCTAACTCTCCCAGACAATCTTGCGAGAGTGATGACCTCCCAAATACACGAAACCTGGTACCAGCAAAACCGGGGATACTAACATAAATAGTGATACAACGTTTCCCTAATCCATCATCGCAGTTCTGACAGATGGCAAATGATTAGATACCCATGTGTGTTCCAGTCACTACACCCTCCAATGTCCTCAGTCCTATCCTACTAAGGGCCAGGAGGTAGTCTGCAATCCCCTGTTTAATCTCTTTGATAAATCTTTTAGCCAGGAGGCACCTCTGTGTGCCTTCCCAGCATTTTTCCAAAACTCTCGACTCCCAAAGTCTAATCTGACTACAGCAGAACCTCTTTGTGACAGCAAGGCTGGCTCGGGACCACAAAAAAATCAGGAGGATCACTCCCTAGCTAGCCGATCCGCCCTCTCATTGCCCTCTATTCCCGCATGACCCAGTAGAGCTGCATTTTGCCGCTCCGAGCTAAGGTACTGACTACCCTAACACATTCTCTCATATTGTGTCCATCAGAGAGGCTTTTTTTTTCAGAAATTTAAAATCCTTCTCTGTTTCTCGCACTTTGTTACCAATCATATCCTCCAATTTGCCTGTAAGTCTTATAGACAGCCTTTTCTGATGATATTTCCCGCAGTTCTAAAATATATGCCTCACATTGGCGCAAAAATTCAAAATAACATGCATAGCTTACTGTTTTATGTCTAAAATAATTAATGAAATTTACCTTAATCTGTTTAAAAATTAATTTCAGCTTACCTGTAACAAAAGAATAAATAATTAATATATGAACAACAGAATTAATCACATAATTAAATATGATGAACTAAATATTTCTAATTTCTTCAAATTTTTTTTTTTGTTTAAATTCAAACTTGAATTTTAAAAATTTAAATTCAAAAGTTATAAGTTTGAACAATACTGTAAGTTCTTGCAGTAATCATGCCAAACAAATGGAAATAAATAGTCCCGCTATTGTATCATGCACAAACAGTGAGTGGTGTGCAATTTTTTTTAATGATAAATCATAACAACATCAAAAAAAAAGCAAATAAACTTTGGTGTTGCAAAGAATTTTGTAAATTGAATGATTTAAGAGTCAAAAGTTCATAAAGTATGGAAAAAATTCCGGTCTCTTGGCACAGATAAAGTAAGTTCTCTTACGATGGACAAGAGGTAGATTGTGTAAATCAATATATTTATTTGGATAACTTGTTTTCTCTTCATTGTTTGCGCATACTTCAAATTATTTTGTGAATAAACTAACATGCTAATACAGGCAAATTAAAATGAGGTCCTGGGGGGGGGAGCCTAAACTAATGTTTATGACTTCTTAGTGAAAGATTTGGAATCTACGCAGCGTTTAACATTTGGACAATGTTTAGATCTCTTAAAGCTAGTCAGTACTTGAATGGGTGAAACTTAGATGGGTAAAACCTGGGACTGGACTCTTTTTCCAGACCCAGTAGTTGTTATTCTTTAAGGGTAACTATATGGGCCCAAGGAGGCTTTGGATAGCGCAGGGTTTTGCCCTCCCCTTCCTTGAATAATAATAATAATAATAATAAGAATAATAATAATAATAATAATAATAATAAATATAATAATAATAAATAGTCAATACTTGTCCGTTCAATACCGTTTTTCGCTATCAGACTGGAAACAGAAAATTATCCTATGGCACAAGCCGTACTGAAATGTGCAGTATGATTTAAAATATAATTGGGTTTCCCAAGAACCACTGATTGGTCCTAGGTCCTAGATAGATGGAAATCTCCATCTATCCTCATTGCACCAGCAGCGCCAGTCTTATTGCACTTCAGAGAGTCAATCTTTACCAATCCACTTTCATTCGATTCTATAATAGCAACTATGTTAATTAAAGGTCCAAAAACTTTAATTACCAAATGATATTGAGTTTGAAGTAATTCCTCATTTTTCACTACTTAGACTTGCCGAGAAGTTCTCTATGAAAAGTTCTAATCAAATCATTCGTGCTAAACATAAAAATGTTCTATTTGTGATATTGAGGAAGATATATAACTTTTACTATATTGGCATAAATATTTCGGAAGCCGTAAAGATTTAGAAATGTCAAAAATTTAGAAATAGTATGTAGATTATATGGGAACGAACATTAAAGGAAATCGTCATTTTCACGATAAACTGAAAAAAAAAAAAAAACATTCAATAAAGATACACTTCTAGTTGAACGGATTTTTTCCGAAACTTTCATGTCAGATGCGATGATATGATACCTAAACGGAATACCAAGCTTGAGCTTCTTACGATTTTTTGTTTATGAGATATTTAGACCCACCCAAGCCATAAGGCTCAAAACATATATTTCCGGTGAAAGCTCAGTTTTCTGAAAATTTAACACGATCCAAATACTGTCTCTTATTAGGAGTAAGAGAATGCCCGCAAGGGATATCTGTTGCATGTAATTACTTGGGGAGTAGTGACCCCACGGGTTACCACAGCTCAGTACTCCATGCACTACATCAGAACAGTGTACAATACACTTAAACTACATACACTTTACACTTTACAGACAAGGACAAACACAGTACACAACCTAGGGTCTCCGTCACTGGTTAATTGGCGAATGCTAAGGAAGAAGGAAGGGATTAGCTCAGTGGTAGCGCGCTGGATTAGCAACGCGGAGGTTTCGGGTTCGAATGCCTACTAAATATATCTTTTACTATATATTTTCTGCATAGTCTTCAAGACGAAGTTCTTCCAGTGATTTACTTTCATATTCTTTATTAATAGTGGATGTAACACCATTTTTAACCATAGTGTCTGTGCCAATTACAGGTGTGAATTTGATTGTTGTTCCGCCAGCACCAAAACCTGTATTAGCATCAAATAGGCCAGAAGCAGACTGCGCTTGATGCTGTCCAAAAAAGTGAACTGGTACCTGGTTGGGCTGTAGCAGTTTGCCCAACACCTGAAGTTCCAAAAGCACCAAATGCATTTGGTTTAGTTTGACCAAATGCGGAGGTAGTATTGGAAGCAAATAGGCCGCCAGTGTTGGCTGTGTTAGCCTGACCTCCAAATAAGCCTGTAGAACCGCCAGCAAATGTTGATGTAAAACCTGTGGCGAAAGTAAAACCCATGCCCCTTGGATTTTTTTCTTCCTAGGAGCCCCTATATAACTCACTGTCCGGTGATGGGCAGTGTTGTCTGTAGCCAGAGAACGCTGCTTGGTGGCCGGCTCTGCTTTGGGAGAAGGCTCCGGGGGGGGGACACAATAGATCTTTCAGGTCGCAGTGCATTAATCCCCTACAACAATCTATCTATCTAGGTATGAGAGAAAGTAAAAATTAAAATAAAACTATATTCATATTAAAATTTAATGTAAATTACATTTCTAATAGATTTTTGCCATATACATTTCCATTATAAACAAAAAGGTTACACTTAAAGGGATTTTTTAACAACCTCCCTTATTAAATATGGAAGTAATTATGCCGGAATAACGAAAGGAAGCAATAGCATTTCTTTCGACACTGCAGGAAAATGAGACAGACAGACCAAATACTTAGATTGCGCCAAAGTTATTTTAAACCTCCAAAAAAAAAGTAGAGGGAATTAAATTGGAGTAAACTTTTAGAAGAGGCAGCCTGATGCCCACAGGTGTTTTTTTTTTTTCACAATTTAATAAAATAATATGTACTGTTAATGTTAATAAATATACTCTATTTATTTCGATAAGGAATTCAAGAAGTTGAGAGAAAACATTACATCTTTTACTTGTAATTTACACAATGTTGATCTACTTTCTTTTGCTATTAAATAATTTGAAAACAAAAATAAATTTATTCTTTTTTTTTTTTTTATGTGAAAAAAATAAAGTATCAGACATTAATAAAATCAAATTATTAATTTATTAATTAACACTTTTAACATAACTTTAAGATGTTAATTTTTGTTCAAGTTTTTAATAACAATATTTTAAAAAATTAACAGTAATTATTAACTATATAAAATGCTAATTTCATAAAAATTCAAACTTTTACAAATTTTTTTTGCTTTTTTTTTAATTAAAAAATTTCACTAAATTGTTATTTAAATATTTTTATCAGTCCAGTTTTTTTATCCTGATATAAATTTAAGATTTCATAAGACTGTTAATCTTTCTTTCTAATTTTTTTTATTTTTAATTAAGTAGCCAAGTCTTGATCTATTACTATAAAATAAGAATTTCCACAGAAGAACTGATTAATAATCGATATAGACTAAGAAAAGAAAATTTTAAAAAATTATTTACCCAATTATTTATTTTATTTATATTTATATTTTTTATTTATATTATTTTATTTAAATTTTATTTATATTTTTTATTTTATTGTATTTTTATTTAAGGCGAGTCAACATGTATGGTTATTAGCACCCGGAGCCTTCTCAGTGCACTGCCGGACTCCGGACAGTGTTCTCTCGTTACAGGCAATACTATCATCCATTATCTAGGAGCTATAGAGGGGTCCTAGGAATAAAAAAATCTAGGGGTAGCACAGCGGGCTTGAACTCGGGTCCTCCGCATAGGAGTCCAGTACGTTAACCACTTAGCTATTCCCTTCCCTAGTTATTTAATTTTTACTATTTTTACATTCTCTTATTACTATAACTGTCACGAGGAGATTTTATGTACCGAAAATTTTTATATAACAATCTTACCCCCACTCCCAGCCCGACAAAGCGCACTTCAGGTTTATTAATTTTCTTGAAACTTAGAATTTGGGCAATCTATTTATTTCTAATTAATTTTGTTTAGATGGTAGAATTGTATAATCAATTATGATACCACTTTAGAGGAAAACATAAAACCCCCAAAAAGCTACTTAAATGACTTTACCCGGAGAAATGTTTCAAATAAAAGTTTGAGAAAATCACAAAAACTGAAGAAAAAAAACATTCAGCAAAGTGGCACTTCCGGTTGAACGATTTTTTACGAAAGCGCTCATTTTCAGGTCTCCTGGGGGCATTTTAATGAAATATTAAGTTTTTTTGGCACACAATCACAGATAGATACATAAACCAATGGCTAAAAACGTTTTTTTTTTTTGGACTCAGGGGACCTCAAAACAGATATTTCCGGTGTAAAGTCGAATTCAAAAACTTGACACGATTACAATACTTCCTCTAATAGCAATTATAGAGGCTATTTAGAAGTAATAAATAAAACCTACGGTTAATAGCTTTTGAAAGAAAGGAAGTATGTGTACCTATTTTCTGTGATCTAAGTAAGGCCTTTGATATGGTGTCACATAAAATACTAATGGAGAAATTACTCCATTACGGTATTACAGACAAAGAATGTAATTTTTTCAATCTGTACCTGACAGGCAGACTACAGTATGTTTCTAAAGGAGAAGTTTCAAGCCCAAAACAAGTTACACACGGAGTTCCACAAGGATCCATTCTTGGGACCGCTCCTGTTCTTAATTTACTAACGACATGGGTGATATCTTCTCAGGGAATATTATTTTATTTGCCGATGACACCACACTTATATCGAGAGGCAAGGACTTGAACGAAGTGGAGACAAAATGCACTATAGATCTGCGAAATTTGAAGGAATGGTTAAACGCAAATGAGCTCATTTTAAATGTAGAAAAAACTATAAAAAAAAGTATTTAGTTTAACCACGAAAGATAAGGACTTACCAGTGAAGTTCCTGGTAATAACGCTGGATTCGGGTCTAACATTGGAGGCATCACTTGTAGAATTTGTGCGGTAAATTAGTATAAATAGTATACATGCTCAGAAAGCTAGGTTTTGAAAACTGCCTATTACGGATTGTTTTATTCTAAAATGAGCTATGGGTATACTGCTATGGGGAGCAGCTTCTGATAGTAATGTAGTCTTTAAGCTACAAAAAAAAAACAATAAGAACCATGTTTAGAAAAAATAATAGAGATAGTTGTAAAGCATTGTTTAAAGAGCATTCTCTTCTAACTTTGCCATCTTTGTTTATTATCACTAATTTATTGGCTATAAAAGATAATACTAATAATGTTTTCAGAAGTGATTTCCATCAATATGGCATAAGAAGCAAAAACAACTTACACATTCCAGCTAAAAGACTGAAAAAATCTGATTTGTCTCCAACTACAATGTCTCGGAAAATATATAATAACTTGCCTCATGAAATTAAAGAAATTGAAGAAAAACAGTTCAGAAAAGTAGTAAGAAGATTTCTGATAGAGAAAACTTTCTACAGTATTACTGAATATTTAGAACACAAGTGGAAGGTTACAGAATTTTGTACAGACTAAGTATCCCTGGTTATATTTACATTACATTAATTATAAAGAACAAAGTTTATTTAAAGTTAACTCAGTTTCTTTGTACTACATCACAGCTAGAATTTGTTGACGTGCTTATTGTATTTTTGTAATACGTTAAGGCTTAATAAAAAAATAAATAAATAAATATATAAAAATGATGAATTTATTTTTGAAATAAGTTTTAAGTGATAGCATTAATTATATTTTTGAGCGATATATTGATATTAATCTATATCTATATAATATATCATAATATATATCTATCTATAACAGGAAAAAAAAAACAAAATAATAATCAAAAAATAAAACTATAATTTAATGGCCAATTAATTATCATCTAAAAGTAGCCAAAAGGCGCGTGCTGAATAAAAACTATTTATAAACAGTGTTAAATATATGCAAAGGATGTAACAAACACTGGCGTCGTTAATCTCTACTCTTTTCCTTTTTTTTACCAACATACGTGCAGCTAATTCACATTTGTGTTTATCAGTAGGTAAATATTTAAAAAAAATCTGGTGTGAAACACTCACACAACTTTCTCTTACTCCAGTACTCAAAATTATAATTGACAAATTTTATAGTTAGTGTACCCAATTTAATGAAATTCGTCGAAAAGTGAAAACACTGTCCAGTAAAACTGTCCGGTTTACTAATTTCCTTGAAACTCGGAATTTGGGTCATATATTAATTTCTAGTTATTTCAATTTGGATGACAGAATTGTATAATCAACTGTGATAGCATTTTAAAGAAAAACATAACCCCACTCCCCCAAAAGTCCCCTTAAATGAATTTATCAGGGGAAAAGTTTCAAATAAAAGTTGTAGCTCTTTATATGTATAGTTAACAACGCTGGTTTAAAGAAAATCGTTGGAGCCATTTTCGAGAAAATACAGAAAACTGAAAATTATATTACAGTAAAAACGCACTTCCGGTTATCTATTTTTTTTCAAACTCGGAATTTCAACAACATATTTAATTCTAATTAACATTATTTAGATGACAGAATTGTCTAATATACTGAAACAGCAGTTAAGATGAAAACCTAACCCCACCCCTCCCCCAGAAGTGCCCTTAAATGAATTTTCCTGGAGAAATGTTTCAAATAAAAG
>JAAEAF010006374.1:0-24498 GCA_011037195.1 Triatoma infestans | reverse complement strand
CTAACTTGGTGGATAGATAGATTCTAATTTATGAATTAAAAAGATCCTTAATCTACTTTCCCCAATTATTTTTGAGAATATTAGCATCATTGATCTGGCAATAAAATGATTCTCTTTTTACGTTCACTTAACAAAGATTTGCAAAAAATTAGGAAGGATTTTGAAAGAATTCATTAGTAAAGTTTGTATTTCAGTTGAAATGAATCCCTTGGAATGTTGGAAAAAATCTATTAAAACTATTTTTAATTTAATGTTTAAAAAGTTAATAAACATTATATATATTTATAAAGTGAATAAAAACAAAATCACTTAAGAAAAGCTTAAGTTTGCAGTAAACATTTGCTTCGCAAGCTTCTCCAAACAATATGTATTAAGTTTCATAACTCGTTCATATACATGAAGTTTTCAAGTTTTAATTAAACGCTCAAAAGACTATTTCCATATAAGTGTTTAAAAATATAATTCTACCTCGTTTAGAAAGTTTACGAATTTTTACAATTAATTACAAAAAAAGAGAATAATAATAGAGATATTAAATATTACTAAAATACACTCACCGGCAAAAAAATTCCGGCCGCTTAAAATATAACATTTAATAAATGTGTCTGGTCTATTTTCACATTTTTGTTTTGGCTATTAACAGATAACATTTTTAGAGTAAATTGGGTTTTGTACATCAAACTAAGGTATTCAAAAAATTAAATAAAAAAAAAATGTTTACTAGTTTGTGTTCATTTATTTTCAGTTAATTTGTTTATTTTTATTCAGTCCGAATTGATTTTTATTTGCTTTAACTTCGCTTTAGCTTGTCCCTTGACTAGAGAAAATTCAAATTAAAAATTCGAATTTCAAAATCTCCTCTAATGCCGAGGATGTCGCACGTGCTGTAACACTCATTGATGACGGCCTGCTCCATCATATATGCAGCCATTGCTATTGATGTTCCCTAGCAAAGTCTGCAAGATATAGTGCAGCGTTACGGAAAAACTGAACTCAAATTCATACACTGAACTGCGGGAAGACCGCTTTTTTGAAAGTGACAGTTTTATCGTCATCTGACAGCTGTTGAAGTAGTTTATAGCGTTCAAGAAGTTTGAGTTGTTCAAATTTCTAAGCGAAGAGCTCGAAGAAGATTGAATGTCCAAGGTTTGATGGCTTTTCGTCCCACAACAGGGCCAGAACAAACCTGGGAGCACTGAATTTCTCGCCTTGCTCGGCAATACAATCAATTGGTCTATTGAGCAGTGGGCAAGTGTATTGTTTGCCGGGCGAGCCCCCGGTTTGCTTTAAGGGCTCCAGACGGCCGTGAACGAATGTGGAGGTGAAAAGGTGAGAGATTTTACACAATGCAATTTTGTTCTCACTAGGCCTTTCCAAGGAGTCTATATGATGGTTTGGGCAGGTATCAGTTTACAAAGACGTACGGAGTTAGTGATCGTTCGAGTTGGTTTCATGACTGCTATCATTCGGTACTTGGCGGATATACCGCCAGTCCGTGTGGATTCTATCATGGTGGAGATAGGTGTGGAGTTTGTGCTAATGCACGATATCGCTCGTCCACATGTTGCCCACATGGTCCAGGCCTTCCTCAGTAACTATAATATTGACTTCCTAAACTGGTCAACCCGCTCCCCTGTCTTAATTCTATAGAGCGTCTGTGGGATATGCTTGGAAGACGTATAAAAGATCAGAGAGTCCTACCTAGGACGCTTCAGGAGCTAGAAAGGGCACTTAGTTTCTCGGCATGCCGAGACGCTAGAAGCTGTGACAAAGGCAAGAGGAGAGATAGTACTCGGTATTAGCACCATCCCACTAAAAAATAATGTAAAATTTAAAAAAAAAAAAAAAAACAGGTAAATAAAATTTGCCAACTTCGCTTGTATTTAATTAATTATTTTAAATTTCCTTTATAATCCTATTTATTTGTTTTAGTTTGAAAATCAGTTAATCTACGAGTATATAAACGTTATGAACAATAAAAGTGATTAAAAAATTGAAAACTATACATAGAAATAGTAAATGTTTCAAGTGGCCGGGAATTTTTTGCCGGTGAGTGTATATTACGTACATACAGACTCATATGTATACACTAATATATTAAAATATTAATATTTTGAAAACAAGAACTTAAAAAAGAAACATGTGTACGTGTGTGTGTGTGTGTGTGTGTGTGTGTGTGTGTGTTTTTGTGTCTATATATCTAAAATATATAGCAAAGTAAACATGATTTGAAAGGCCCTCCCCCACACACCAAAATTGGGCCTTCCTCTAATTTTTTAATTTAATTTTACTAAAAGCTAAATCAAAGGTTTTAAGAAGGATAAAAAGTAAAAATAAAATAAAAAATAAAAAAAATCGCTGGAGAACACAAAAGTTAAAATTGTAAAAGCTATTACAAATTCTTTCCAAAAATAAAATCTTAAATGAAATTGTTATAATTTCTTTGTTGTCCGTTAAATTGCTTGTTAGGCCTGTTATTATGGGGTGAAGAATAACATAAATTTTTTTTTTTTAATTTCTTTATTTATATCAACATTTCAGACAACATTATTCGCCTTCTTTATGGAATTCTACGAAGAAAAATCTAGTGGGCAACACTCACTCCTCTTATATTATTGAGTGTTCACGCCATTATTGATTGTGTGATGTATTGCCGAGTTTGAACAAAACGGTTGACAGTAAGTGCAGGTTTGCCGAAAGGCTTTTTCAAGTTCCTATAATTTTCTCGATAATGATACCGAGTTACTTTGAACTTGGTCTACGAGCTATGTATAATATACAGAGCTATTACTTTGTTTGATACATTTGATACTTTGTTTGAGTAAATAGTTAGTGGGGGAGGATTATACTGGAACTCTATAAAATATACTGTCTATCAGATTAAATTAGTGTAGTAATTAATGTCGTGGTTTTTTTAAACTGTAATGTTGTTAATTATATAGCTTATTTCATACTACTGTAATGTGATAACAAGAAGGAGTGATAACAGATATATATAATTTTTAATTATAAAAATTCTAACTAGTGGTGCCAGCCAGGTGCGGTCAGTGCACGGTCATAGGACCGCCCGCCAAAGACACACCGCTTTCACAAGGGTCAACAAAACACTCAAAAGAACGAACACCTGGCTACAGTCCTTTGATAACTGCCATCACCTATTGCCGACCTATTCAAAACCTAGGGTCAACACACGGCAATAAACTAAATACTCTAAAGACCGACCACCTGGCTACAATCCTTTGATAACCGCCAACACCTGTTCAGGAACTGGGGTCAACACACGGCAAGAGATGTTTGAGTGTGACCCGTAATTACAAGACTTGTCAATGTGTGGGGATGGCAATATAAGGTCTCTCTCTACAGGAAGTGGGGAGGACTATTCTTCAGTATTTCATCAGCGTAACATCAAGATTCTACGAGTGACATAATTCATACATCGGAGCGCGTCCCTATTTAAGTATTTAAACATATATTATTTATCAATCATTATAGTTGGTGCATTCTAGTTACAATTTAAATCATTTTAAATTAATTGTAGTTTATCTTTTCAAACGTTTAAATTATTGTTAAAATATACATATATCTATTTTCGTCATCATCACACCTCTCCAAGACATCTGAACCCATTACAACTGGTGGAAACGGTGGGATCAGGACATCCAATATCTGAACCCATTACACTACTATTATGTCTTGACGAGTAAGATGGTCGCGGTGATGAGCACAGAAGGGTCTGGGCGAGAGCCGGCCTGGATCCGTCGCTGCTGGTGCAGATCTTGGAAGTAGTAGCAATTTCTAAATAAATATCTAAAGTTAATTTTTTATATTTGTTTAATAGTTTCCATTTTTCAAAATATTTGTAACAGATAAAAATAACTAATTTTTTATTTATTTATTTAAGGCGCTTCAACATCTATGGTCATTGGCGCCTGGAGCCTTCTCAGCCTTCTCTCATTACAGACAACACTGTCCATCATCGGACAGTGAGCTGTAGAGCTCCTAGGAAGGAAAAAAATCTAAGGCCAACACAGCTGGACTCGAACCTGGGATCTCTGCGTGGGAGTCCAGTACCCTAACCACTTAGCTATTCCCTTCCCTAAAAATAACTTTTAGTACCCTTATTTTAGTAAAAGTAACTATTATTTCAATTTCTCTTATTCCATTCCTATCAAGTTTTTTTTTTATTGTTTTATTGGAAATTAAAACTGCAGGTATATTTGCTCCTACAACAAACATATTATTATTATTATTATTATTTTTATTTTACCTAAATAAATTACATAACAAGTAACATAAGGTACGTCAAAACTACATAATAAACAATAAGTTTGCTAGTTCAAATAGTCATTACTCTAATGTTTGCACTTTGTTCTCACAAAAAAATAAACAATTTCCAATACTGTATTTAGTCTATCCTGAAGTGTCCCAGCGCCCACTTCTCTTCCAGAAAGTCACCCATTTTATAAAAACTGTTTTCCTTAAAGAAATGTTTTAACGTTTTCTTAAATGGTTCAGTCTTCAGACCCATTATTTCCCTCGGCAGTTTGTTAAACAATCTTACACTCATCGCACTTGGAGCTAACTCCGACTTCGCGAATCTTCTCACTGGTAAGTGTAGATTATTTTTATTTCTAATAAAAGCCTATTTTTTCAGGCGGGCTTAAGTCCAACTACCAAATTAGGTGTCGTGGACGGGGGCGGAAGCACCACTTTACTATTAACATTTTTTAAACAAATATAAAATTTAGTTATACGCTGGACTAGAACTGGGGTCCTCCCACTTACAAGTCCATGCTCATAACCCAAACACCAACACCCGCCCCCATTTTTATTTCTAATATTGTAAGAGTGTTTATCTCCTCTACATTCCATATTTTTCTTTCCTTTTAGATTAACGAGACACTTAAAAATATACAATGAGGTCAGTGTCATTATTTTGTGATTCTGGAACAATTTTCTACAACTATCTCTAGGTTGCTTTCTATAAATGATTCTAATTGCCTTCTTTTGCAGTCTGAATGTGGTTACAGCATCAGGCGCTCCTCCCCATAGTACAATCCCCAATATAACATACAGGAATAAGAGGAATTACCACCCATCGGTGGTTCTTCAAATTAACCAACTTCTCACCTCTACCACTGCTGAGTAACCGCGTAGCCAGCGCCGTCTCAGACGTTTAGTGGGATTATCAGAATGAAGATGCTGGTCTATTAGAGGTTTAGGATGAGCGCAAAGGAGAAAAGAAATTTATTTTATCGGAATTAAATCTTCTACAAAATGTATTTTTAGATCTGAATGAATAGTTCTTTTTGGAGACGTAATACGAGCATTGGTTATTCGTGTAAGTTTTTTGTCTGTAAGGTTTGAAGATGTTAGATGTTGGAATACTTGGCTGAACCCCGAAGTTCAAACCTCTTAGCCCAAATTAGTGTCAGTGGCAAGGTAATGCGAGTTTATATCGTCTGCCAAGTAGCCTTGCAAGCAGGTAGTAAACCTCGTTTGAGTTCTTGTCATTTGGGATCTGTATGTGGATTCCAGGTCCTGAGATATCGGATTCCTGAGATATCGTAGTGTATTAGTCCATGATGTGTAGTACAATCTGATAGAAGTAAACTGGAAGGCAGTTTGAAGGATTTGAGAATGAAGAATAAGTTTTAACATTTCTCAACATTAACTTTCATTTTTCACTTATGAAACCTTTGTTCAAGAGTATTAAGGTGATGTAAGATGCGAGTTGATTGGACTGGGTCAGAACGAAAAGAGAGAATAGCTGTCATATCCATATGTGAAGATTGTGTTTTGAGGATGTGTTGGAAGATCTGAAGTGCAAACTATGATTCAGAGAATACTTCCCCGCAGAGTGAAAGAAGAGCCCATGACTTAAACAATTTCGATTAGAAAGAGTTGACATAAAAATTAAATAGTAGGTGTGAGATAGAATATTTTTGAGTTGCCGCAGTAAGCCCGAATGCCAAATTCCATCAAATGCTGGCAAAATATCAAGAAAGTCACACGAACATAAACTGTTTTCACTCAAAATAAGAGCCGATGAAATCTACTAAACGATGACAATGATAAATAATGGAATTAAAGCTGTGGGCACCGAATTGATGGTGAGGAAATGTGTTTTGCGAATCAATAATAGGTTAATGGCAATCATAAAGAAACTTTTCTAATATGTTTCCCATTAATGGATGAAGATTTATAAGGTGGGTTACAAAGGTTATAAGCTGATAGGTTTCTCAGGTTTGGGAATCATTTTAACGATCGAAAATTTCCACTGGATAGGGAAGTAATTAGTTTGGAGAACAGAGTTATCCATAGAAGCAAGGAAGACTACAGTTTTTTTGGGGGGAAGATTTTATCAGACTTTCAAAATAGGGTTTCCACCGGAAATAATTTTTTTTTACATGTCTCCTGATTGGTCCCTAAAAAGTGATTTTTATTAAAATATGGAGCGAGAGATGAAGGTGCATGATGATAGTGTTTTCGTGGGCATTTGTATTGGCACGAAAGTCAAAATTCATCATCAGCGGATCGAACGGATGATTTCGGCCAAATCCTCAACACCAACCGGAAATATCACTCTATTGAAAGGATTTTTGTTTTTTTTCACAAATTTATCAGAAATGGCAACAACCTTTTTCTTTGTACATTACCGTACCATCTAGGTGTACCACTTTCATTTTGAAAAAAATTAACTGGCATAATTGATCTTGATGGGTTTTGACGGAGAAGTGACGTTAGACTTTCCACTTAGACGTTACCTCAAAATCATTTAAGGTTCTACTAACTAAATATATAATGTTATAGAAAAGTAAAAGTGTTAATTAAATGTCTGAAGACAAACATTTGATCCGAAATATGAATTTCGAATAATTTTTCAATAATTTCTTCAAAATAACAATAGCAGAGATTTTTTTTTTCCTTAATAACCTTCTTCAACCGAACCGAACCGATTCGAACAGATTCATCTACTGTCAGAAGTCTTGAAAATAGTATAGAATCACAGGTGCGCAAAGTAAATACAGTTTTCACACGTGCTGATAAAATCGGTAGATGATGACAAAATGAAAAAGGTAAATATGAACAAATTCTAGCTGTTTTACAGCGCTAAGGACTTAAACACTTATTATCAACTAGTTTCTTGTCTTTAAAGTATGGATGTATTTGTTTAAATTAAAACTTTTTCCTATTAAATAGATAATAGAAGGGTTTAGGGAAATGTGACGTCAACGCTTCCGTCTAATATTTATTTCATTATAGTTTAGGTTCTCCCAGGCGTCTGACATCGAAGATATCTAAATATTTTATTTATTTATTATATTTTTTATCAACAAACGGCGTAAGCCTTATGGTTGAAGTCATTACATGTGATACATACAGTGATACATAAAATAATAATAGTATAATAATACATGCTCATTTAACAATTTAATCTTCAAGTAATGCAAAAATGTTTTTTGAAAAGTCCAGATGCCATTTGAAAACCCACATCACCAGGAATATACTCATTCCATGACCTGCATATTCTACAAATGACGTCAGCGTTGAACAGCGCATTAGTCTTAACAGCAGGGACCACGAAATGCGAAGTACTGCGCAAGCAGCGAGGTGGTACATGAAAAGGAATGGCAGCAAGTCGCTCCATGCAATCAATTTCGCCATTCAAGAGCTTCTTCAAGAATAAAAGACCAGCATTACGTCTTCTAGACTCTAAAAAGCAGAAATGAGTAGCACCGCTGGGTAACCTTTTGTTAAAAGTCCTGATGAAACGGTTTTGTATAGCTTCCAGTCTAACTATATCCTTCTTAGTGTAAGGACACCAAATCAATGACGCGTACTCAAGAAGGCTTCTAACGTATGCATTGTACACAGTTAGCACCGCTTTGGGATCTCTAAGATCACGAGTGTGCCTTATTGCAAAACCCAGAGCTCTCGATGCTTTCCTACAAACATATTCAAACTGTTCCGTGAAAGAGAGGTCATGACTCAAAGTAACTCCCAACCTTCACGTTACGAGTCCTCTCCAATGGTTTGCCATCAATGAGGTACTGATATGATATAAAAGTCTTTTTGCGATAAAAAGAAATGACTTGGCATTTTTTAACATTTAGCTCCATGCCATTACTGCAGCACCAGTCAGAAATAATGCGGAGGGTATCTTGAATTATAATGCAGTCCGACTGGGAAGCAACTTTATGGAAACTATAGGAAGCATTTCATCTATTAAATTTATCAATTTCAACTGTTAGCAAATATTCTAACAGGAAAACTTACAGCAATACAAAAGGCCCTCAATCTAATCAAAACATCCGACCAATCAAAATTTCTAATTTTCTCTGATTCCATAAATTCCTTGATAGCACTACCAAGACAAATACTTCACAAACAACTTGACCCGGCAAATACAAATTCTTCCACCCAATCTCCAGGAAAGCAGAAATGTTACAAAATTAATCTGGATACTATCCTACATAGGAATAAAAGGAAACGTGATGGCAGACCAACTAACCAAAACAAACATTAACAACATCGAAGCATAATTTACAGACTGTATGGAACAATAACTGGGACACGGCAACCGACAACAAACGACGACATATCAAACGTATTAAGAAACCCGTGCTGACCCAAATAGCGACACTTTCAAGGCGAGACTCGACAGTACTGACAAGACTGTTGGTAGGACATAGTCTCGACTGACACAGGCTTATCTCTGAAGACCAAACTACATGTACAGACTGTGAACAACCTAAGACCGTAAAACACCATTTCGTAGAATACCCAAATTACTCAGTATCCAGAAAAAAGCAGTACGATCTTGAAGATCTTATCACCTCACGCCTCCGCAATTATCAACTTCCTTCAAGAATCCGGCATCTACCCAGATGTTTAACTTCATAATACAAGAGTCAATGTGATATACAGGGTGACCAGAGTTACATGCTCCAACCACTTTTTTTTTAAACAGTTGGAAATTTCGAAAAAATAGAAAACACGTATTTAATCATTTTTAGTCTAGTTTATTTTCAGTAATGATCCATTTTTTTAAACCCCAATATCCGAGATACAGCATCCAACTTTTTTTTTCAAATGAGAACATTATATTTTTTTTTGCATATTTTTATAGTACTTGAGCTCCTAAAAAAAAAAAAAAAATTTAAATCGGTTAGGTTTTTGAAAAGTTATGGTAATTTAAAACATGAAAAACAAATTTCAGTTTAATGTCAAAATTACCTTATTTTTTTTTAAAAGAAGCTGTTCAAACTGGGCACCATCAACGGATAGGCAAGCCAAAGCTCTGGACTCCCACGCTCTGTTTGTAGCAGCACTTAGGTGGCAAAGTCAACATCTAGGCAGGCTAGAGTTATTCGACGTTCCAGATCTTCGACTGAAGCCACGGGATTAAGGTTACTGTACACTTCATTTTGTAGATATCCCCACAAAAAATGCACAATTTTATGGACTGATGAATCAAAGTTTACCAACAATGGCCTTCTTAATCGTTGGAACTTTAGAATATGGGCAGAAGAAAATCCACAAGTTACCTTCGCCACACGCCATCAGGTTGTTTTTTCTACAAACGTTTGGTGTGGAGTTTTAGGAAACCAACTAATCGGCCCATACTTCTACAGAGGGAACTTAACTGGTGAAAGGTATCTAACTTTTTTAAGAGACATTTTGCCAGTTCTGCTTGAAGATGTTCCTCTAAAACGTCGGCTAGATATGTATTTTCAACAAGATGGTTGCCCAGCACATAATGCGAGAGTTGCTCGACGTTACCTGGACAGAAATTTCCATGAAAAGTGGTTAGGAACTCATGGTCCGATCCAATGGCCACCTCGATCTCCGGACTTAACCCCAATGGACTATTTTTTGTGGGGATATCTAAAAAATAAAGTGTACAGTAACCTTAATCCCGTGGCTTCAGTCGAAGATCTGGAACGTCGAATAACTCTAGCCTGCCTAGATGTTGACTTTGCCACAAGTGCTGCTACAAACAGAGCGTGGGAGTCCAGAGCTTTGGCTTGCCTATCCGTTGATGGTGCCCAGTTTGAACAGCTTCTTTAAAAAAAAAAAAATAAGGTAATTTTGACATTAAACTGAAATTTGTTTTTCATGTTTTAAATTACCATAACTTTTCAAAAACCTAACCGATTTAAATTTTTTATTTTTTTTTTAGGAGCTCAAGTACTATAAAAATATGCAAAAAAAAATATAATGTTCCATTTGAAAAAAAAAGTTGGATGCTGTATCTCGGGATATTGGGGTTTAAAAAAATGGATCAATCACTGAAAATAAACTAGACTAAAAATGACGTGTTTTCTATTTTTTCGAAATTTCCCGCCGTTTAAAAAAAAAGTGGGTGGAGCAAATAACTCTGGTCACCCTATATATGCAATAATGGCACTGTAATATTAACATATTAGTTCATATAATGTAATGTCGTCGTCGCTAATAACCGCTGCAATTGAAGCGACGCTAAATAAAAAAAAACAGAAAAAAAAAACAGTGAAGGTAAAGAATGAACGTGATTTTTTACACCAAAGTTTTTAAAAATTACTTTAGAAAAATATAAGGTTTAGTTTGGTTAGAACAAATTACATCTACGTAATTGAATTGGCTTCCATTAATAGGATCCGTTAGATTAGCATTTAAAATACAATGGTTTACGTGAGAATTGTATTTTTACAACATGCTAAATTGTACCAAACGGCATTAAACATAAATATATATTTATAAATTTATAAGGAAAACATTTCACAAAAAATATATACAACATTATGTTTAAAGTCAGTAAATCAAGTGTCAAAAGTGAGATATCTAGACATCGCTATAGAAAGCGGAATATATATATATAAGAACTTGCCGTAATGAGGTTGCCACCCACTGCAGTAACTTGCGACTACGTTATTCTGTGTACGCTAGGAAAGGAGGCAATACTAAGTGCAAACTTCTTCTATGGAACGGCTTTTTGCACAAAAGTGATGTAATATATTGCAATAAAGCATGTATGTGCATCTACCATATAAAATGCAAATGTTATTTGAAATCAGCCGCACTATACAAAAAAAACATATCTATTTATTTTTTAGGTTTATTATTTTTTTTGTTAGTATTTTTTGCATTTCCATTTCGTCTGTTGTTAAATTTTAATTTATAATAAAAAAATCTGGTGTGAAACACTCACACAGCTTTCTCTTACTCCTGTTTTCAAAAATTATAATTGACAAATGTTATAAATTGTGTACCAAATTTAATGAAATTTGTCGAAAAGCGCACTTCCGGTTTACTAATTTTCTTAAAACTCGGGATTTTCGCCATCTATTTATTTCTGATTAATTTTGTTGCGAGATAGAATTGTATAATCAACTATGATAGCACTTTAGAGGAAACCTAACCCCACACCTCCCCAAAAAGTACCCTTAAATGAATTTTTCTAGAGAAATGTTTCAAATAAAAGTGGTAGATCTTTAGATGTGTAGTTGATATTAAAAGTTTGAAGAAAATTGTCGGAGCCATTTTTGAGAAAATTGCAAGAAAGTAAAAAAATTCCAGAAAACTGAAAAATATATTCTAGTAAAAATGCACTATCGGTCATCCGATTTTTTCAAATTCGGAATTTCAACTACGCATTTAATTCTATTTTTGCTGATAGAATTGTATAGTGAACTGAAATATCACTTTGGAAGACAACCTACCACCCCCTCCCTTGAAAGTGCCCTTAAATGCATATTGCCGGTGAAATGTTTCAAATAAAAATTGTAGAACTTTGTAAGTGTAGTTGATACGCTATGTTTAAAGAAAATCGTTGGAGCCATTTTTGAGAAAATTGCAAAAAAGTAAAAACTCCAACTAGTAAAGTGGTACTTCCGGTTGAGGAATACTGACTGATAACCTACTGTCAGATCCCATGGTGATACCTAAACGGAATATCAGTTTCAACTTTCTACGGTTTTTCGTTTTTGAGCTATGCTGTTCACATACATACATAAACACTCACACATACCATTTGCTAAAAACCACTTTTTTTGGACTCAGGGGACCTCAAAACGGATATTTCCGGTGAAAATTCGATATCGAAAATTTGACACGATTACAATACTTCCTCTTACTAGGAGTAAGAGAAAGTAATAAAAATGGTTACAAAATACAGATTTGGAGTTGTTCGATCAATTAAAAAAAAAAAAAAAAAATTCATACAAATTCAAACGTTTCGTTAATTTTATACTATCCTCAGGGTCACAAATAAACCATAATTCAACAATAAAAATATTAAACTAGCAACTAAAAATTAATGAATTATTTATAACGAGAGTTTTAAAACTAATTTTACTCACGCATTATTACTTTCTCTTATTTTTTTCTTTTCTTTTTTTCTATAACAGTTAAAACTATTTTAAAAAAATCTGCTGTGAAACACCCACACAACTCGAAGCCGTTTTCTAGAAAATCCCCAAAAAATGAAAAAAAAAACCCATTCCGTAAAGTGGCATTTCCGGTTGATGGATTTGGCCGGAAATCTTCATGTTTGATGCGGTGGTTGTAACACGTTTGAGCTTCCTGCAACTTTTCGTTTTTGAGATATTCTTCTTATATACATCCTTAAACTCACACGCACACATACATACAATTTCCTAAAAAAACACTTTTTTTTTTGGACTCAGGAAACCTCAAAACGTATATTACCGAAGAAAAGTCAATTCTGAAAATCTGACACGATCAGTAAAAAAAAAAAAAAATGTGATAAGGGCTTATGCTTGTATATATGAGCGGGCTTCTCTGAAGCGCCCTCTGTAAAAAAAAAAAAACAGTAAAGCTTGTAATGTTTCAATTTAAACCTAACTGGCAGACCTTCAAAACTCCATTAAAATAATCTTTTTGTAAAAAGGTTTCAAATAAAAGTAAATATATTTTTATATGTGCAGTATGCATTCCAAGGTTTAAAGAAAATCGTTTTAGGTGTTGTCAAGAAAATTCATAAAAATCAATAACCTCTAAGGTCACACTTCCGGTTAACCGATTTTCTTCAAATCTGGAATTATATCAATGCTTTTAATGTATATTAACATTATGTAGCTGGTGAAACCATTCATTATACTGAAGTGGAACATTCGTGGTAAGTATAAAGCTATTATTTATTTCCTCAGACTCCCAAAAAATCAATGTTCTTGGATAAATGTAAGAAATAAAAATGATGGGTGTTTGTAAGTGTAGATAGTATACGAAGTTTAAAGAAAATCATTGGAGCTGTTTTCTAGAAAGACGCTGAAAAAAATATTCAGCAATTTTCAGTAAAATTCAGCACTTTTGATTGATGGATAGCCCTGAAACCTTGTGTTGCGTTAGTAGTACTAAACGAAATTCCAGAAGGATATTTTGTTCACACACACACACACACACACACACACACACACATCTACATTTGCCAAATAATTTTTTTTCTTTCACAGAGGACCTCAAAAAATGCATTTCTGGTGAAAACTCAATTTCGAAAATTTGACTCTGATCACAAATACTTTCTCTTACGAACGAGTTGGAGAAAGTAAAAAAAAGGATATAAAACTGGTAAGCATGTAAGATAACCTTCAAGAGAATGTTGACCATTGAAATGTGACAGGTTAACTGTCTATTGTATATAACCTGATGTAACATTACATTGAACTTAAGCAAAATTATGTTTTCTGACATTTAATTCATATTAAACTAATTTTAAAATGTTATAACAAATTTAAAAACTTCTACTTGTTTTATCATTATTATTAATATTATAACGTTTTTCCAACTAAACTAGCTACTGCAACTAGTTTTAAGTGGGTTCGTATAGATAAAGTACTCTAAACTTCAATAAGAAAAACACCAATTTATTGTTATACACAATAAATTACAAAATACAATTAATAATAATTACTTCACGTTTAAACCACAAAAGTTCACTTTGTTCACTTTTCCACAAACATACACTTCGTTTGTAACTGGAAAACTCTCTCAACTCTCTGCGGTCCCACTATTTATACCGGTGGAGAATCTTCTAGAACATTTTCAATCCTTCCAGAGAGAACTAGAGCGCGTCGCCAGCGCTTCCTAGCGGCCACTAAGAGAACTTGAGGTTCCTACCTTCTCTCCTAGATGGCACCACCGGCTGCGTTACAATATATTTTACTATTTTCATCCAAATCTTAAAATTTGTTTAATTGAATGATGGCAACACTGTTTTTTTTTAACTTTTAACATCTAAAGATTGAATGTTCAACTTAAGTCACTGGAATTATTGGAATAATTGCCACATTATTCGATGGTTATAAAAAAAAATGATCTGTTGCAGATTGAGACAAAGTCTTTACTAATTTTGATATACTTAGATACGGGCTAGCACTCGCGTGAAAGCTGAACTCGAATGTGCAAAAGCAGTACTTTACTCTCAAATAAATAAATAACACTGTACTTACTTACTTGAATAATTAATTAATTTTTAGTTGTTAGTTTAATGTTTTATTGTTGAATTGTGGTTTATTTATGACCCTGAGGATAGTGTGAAATTAACGAAACGTTACAATTTGTACGAATTTTTTTAATTGATGGAAAAACTCCAGAAAATCCATAAGAGTTTTTATATATAAACAATAAATATGCCCAGAAAATTTGAAATATAAATATCGATAAAATGTAAATACATATAAAATGTAAATACATATAAAATGTATTTTGCCATATTGCAATTAGGGAAAGGTAATCAAAGGTTATTAAATAGCATCCCTGGTGATACGGCTATAACTATAACACAATGATCAAAAGCCAGAAAACATATTTGCATTTTGTACACATTTACTAGATAGTTACATATTAGCAAACTTTACAAACTCACAAGCCCAACCAATCCTTTAAGACCAGTCGTTAGTTTTGTTAATAATCCTATATAAATATGAAACGGCCAAATAAATAACAAAGATTTTACAAAACATATCTTTTGATAAGTAAGATCTGAAAGATTCTTTTGATTTTGACAACTTAATAAAAAAATAAATAAATAAATAAAACGCCACCTCAAAACAAACATCCGTATCCTAAGACGTCAACTATTCATTAAAATTCCTGAATTCATGTTCTGTGGTCCCCTGAATATGAAAATAATGATTTTTAGCGAATGGTATATTCAGACCAAAAACACATATATCACTTCTTTAAATTGGGCCCACTTTGTGTGGATAAGCTATAAAGCTGAGGCAGAAAGTACTTTAGTGGATAGAGGCCTGAAATGCCAAACTGTTGTGAATTGTGGTACTTGTTTCGAATCTCGTACTTGACCTTAGATTTTATTTGATATTGATTAATTTTAAGTATATAGGATATTGATTAAGTTTACAAATATATAAATAATGCCTACTTTTCAGACGGACTTTACGTCCCTTACCAATTGAATGTCGTAGACGGAGACCGTAACAACGTACTATATTTGTATAATACGTGTGCCTCCGTCTACGACATTCAATTGGTAAAGAACCTAAAGCCCACTTGAAAAAATAGACATTATTTATATACTTATAACTTATATTTCATTATTATTATGTCTTGATTTACAAATAACGATATATAATATATAATTTTCTTCTTTTTTTTTTTATTGTCTGTGGGGAGTGAACAAGCCATATGCTATCCAAAGCTCTTCTGGGCCCATGTAGTACTCCAAAGTTGGGAGCCTTCTCAGTGCGCTGCCGACCTCTGGACAGTGATCTCTCGTTATAGACAACACAGTCCGTCACCGGACAGTGAGCTGTAAGAGGCTCCTAGGAGGAAAAAATTTAAGGGCAGTAGCTGGACTCGAACCCGGGACCTCCGCGTTGCTAGTCCAGCGCGCTACCACTGAGCTAATCCTTTCTCTTATACAATGTTTACAACAATACAAGCTACCAAGATACTTCTCATAGTCGATGACCGTATGAGGAGTTGCATAATCTAATTCAGAGTCGCACACAACTTAGTTTTTATTAATATTAAAAACATGATTATTAAATTATTGTTATCTGATTTTATTTTAATCGTTTATTATTATATTTTAAACATTTACTAGAGAATATATAAATGTTAAAGATTGGGTTTGTGTAGTTGATTTCAGTATACATGCTTGTAAAAGTTGCAGATTACGATTGAATCTTTAAAAATTCCCTAAGTTTTTAACGCTGAAATTTATACTTAAGAAGCAGTTAATTATTAATCAACTGTTTCTGACTTCCAAGTAAGTTTCTTATAAAATAAGAAACTTTTTAATTTAAATCACTGGGATATCTTTAATCATACTTTTATGCCACTAATCAACTGGGAAACTTAAAGTTCAGGAGCTTTTAAGGAACCCGAATCTATATCCTAATTTATTTTCCATCTAATGAAAAATGCTTTATAAATGCTTTCTCATTTTGCAACGAATAGCCTTAATTTAAAACAATACCAAGGCTTTGTTACTTTTTTTACTTTAACATACGATAGTACGCCTAGATAGGAACCTTACATAGTTACCTCAAACACCTAATACCAGTTTCTTCGGACAAATTTTTCAAATAAAGGCCTTAATATGGATAATTAATAAGCTTAAGTATACAAAGATTGGGAAAAAATCGTTGAAGCAGTTTTCGAAAAATTCGTAAAAACTGAAATACAGTGAAATGGCAGTTCCGATCAGTATTTTTTCTAAAAATTCAGATATTTTTTTTTTTTTGCACTTTAAGGGGAGGAATATTAATGTTTCAGCTTTTCTAAAACCGAGCTTTTCTAAAATGATTTTTCCCAGACAAAATGTTTGAAATAAAAATGTGAGACCTTTATCTACTATACTCGTATATGTAAAGTTCGTTTATAATGTTTATAGAAAATTATCGGAAAAAATCCTACCAGCCCTCCCCCCCCCCAAAAAAAGCGAACAAGTTATTCCTATGGTCTGGTATTTCAAGCAAAACTTTGTACCATATCCTAAGGAAAATCCAAACGAAATATAAATTTACACTTTTTGCGATATTTGGATTTAGAATAGTCCAGATTTAACAAATATGGTTTTAAAAGATCAGTGGTTTTCAAACATTTTGGGCATCATGGCTACATCGGATTTGAGGAAGACGACACCGTATTTAAGACGGCTCCAAGACTCATTCATAGCTTGATGAATACTGCTTGTATTTTTTAACTAGATATATATTTTTGTTAAATCATTTATGCGAAATCCCAGCATGCCTTACTTATAATACTGTTTGAATGTAGAAAAAAACAAAATCTAGTGTGAAACACTCGCACTTTTTCTTACTGCTGTTTACAAAATTGTAATTGACAAATTTTTTTCAAACTTATAATTATTTACTAAATGTTTGTCTTCAGTTTTATATCAATTATTATTATTATTTTTATTTTACCTAAATAAATTACATAACAAGTAACATAAGGTACGTCAAAATTACATAATAAACAATAAGTTTGCTAGTTCAAATAGTCCTTGCTCTGATGTTTGCACTTTGTTCTCACTAGAAAATAAACACTATCCAACACTGTATTTAGTCTATCCTGAAGTGTCCCAGCGCCCACTTCTCTTCCAGAAACTCATTTATTTTATAAAAACTGTTTTCCTTAAAGAAATGTTTTAACGTTTTCTTAAATGGTTCAGTCTTCAGACCCATTATTTCCCTCGGCAGTTTGTTAAACAATCTTACACTCATCGCACTTGGAGCTAACTCCGACTTCGCCAATCTTCTCACTGGTAAGTGTAGATTATTTTTATTTCTAATATTGTAAGAGTGTTTATCTCCTCTACATTCCATATTTTTCTTTCCTTTTAGATTAACCAGACACTTAAAAATATACAGTGAGGTCAGTGTCATTATTTTGTGAGTCTGGAACAATTTTCTACAACTATCTCTTGGTTGCTTTCTATAAATGATTCTTATTGCCTTCTTTTGCAGTCTGAATGTGGTTACAGCGTCAGGCGCTCCTCCCCATAGTACTATCCCATAAGACAGTTTGGAGTGGAATAAACCAAAGTACGCAGTTCTTAACGTCTCAGCCCGTAATTCGTCTTTTAGACTTCGCAACAGGTAGATAACTTTCGATAGTTTACTATTTAATTCACTAATATGATTTTTCCATGATATACTTGAGTCAAGTATGATTCCAAGGAAATTAGTACTTGTACTTTTTTCTTGACGTTTAATCGTAAATTCTTTAGTGAATGTTTTTTCTTCATTTAAGATTAATTCATTTTTCGCGATCCATGTTTTGAGTTGTTTCAGGTTATCCTGTGCAATATTCAAGGCTAGCTTTGTTTCATTACTTCTTGTCACTAGAGTAGTGTCGTCCGCATAGAGAATTACTTTACAAGGCACTTGTCCGCCTACTTCGTTAATAAAAATTAAGAAAAGCAGCGGCCCCAGCACAGATCCTTGAGGAACGCCCCTATTAATTTGTTTTATCGCAGAATTATTACCATTGTGACAAACGTACTGTCTTCTTCCTCTTAGATATTCATTGAAAAACCTGTTACTTTTCCCTTGTATCCCGTATCTTTCTAATTTTTCTAATAAAATATCGTGGGAGACCATGTCAAATGCTTTACTCAGGTCACAGAAGGTAGCAACACATTTTTCTTTTTTTTCAAACGCATATATAATCTCTTCAACAATAGAGCTCACGGCATCTACTGTGTTGTAGCCCTCTCTATAACCGTACTGCTCTTCGCTGATTAATCCTTTTTGTTCCAGGTACTCTGACAGCTGCTTTGCCACTACAGTTTCTAAAATTTTGGATAAAATTGGTACCATGCCAATTGGTCGGTAATTACTCGCATCATTTGGGTCACCCTTCTTCAAGATCGGTCTCACCCTTACAATTTTCAACACTTCTGGAAATCTACCTTCTCTTATGGCTGTGTTAATTAGTACTGTTAGTGGTGTTATAATATAATGTACTATTTTTTTAATAATATAATTGGATAAACCAAAGTGATCAGTGCTTTTTTTTCCTTTCAATCTTTTAACAATATTTAAAATAACTTCTTGCGATACTTCTTTCATTTGAAAGGAGTTTGTACTAGCAAAACTAGGCATTCTAGTCCTAGAGGATACACCAACCTTATAAATGACATTTTTGGAAGAAAAAGCATAACCTCCCACAATCCACCAAAACTTTTTTAAAAACAAGTTTTTCGAATAAAAGTTTTAAAGGAAAGTGGTAAATCTCTATATTCATAGTTAGTACACAAAATTTTAATGAAAGGCCGCCGGTGGTTTTTATGGACAAAATTTTGAAAACTGAAAAACTTCAAGTTGAGCTCCCTAAGGAATTGTAGAATCTTGAGCGTTCTAGGGTTGGTATTTCCTCCTCCTCCTTTACCTGTTAACAACCCAGGCTGTTAAATCTTTTTTGGATGATGGCGTCATAGTCGGTGAGGAAATGTATTGGACTTTTCTCCAACTCCTTGCAGAATCTGCATGTGCCATCTGCGTCGTCTTCTAGGCCCAACTTCGTCAGGTAACCACAGAGACTGCAGAGCCCCGTAAGAAATCCCATAAGAATAGGGAACTTGTCAGAGTTTGCTCAGACTGATGCATTCCTTCGACCTTTCCTGGTTATAACCACCCAGACAGACGTTGTCCTACCTCAATCCCGGAAGTTAACAGAGACGTAACAAGCTTATAGGTGCATACCTTTAGCTCGGAGTTGCTACAAATGAAAAAAGAACTTAAAGTACACATTTCATACAAAAACAAAATGACCAGACTGGTAAATAAACAAATAATCCAATAAAAAATATATAAATAAAACAGAATAATCCGAATGACATCATTCGTTTATCAAAAAACTTTTGATTTTTAAAGCCTCAGAAACATAATTATAAACATCATATATTTGTAATTTAGACACAATTGATAACAAGGTTTGGTATTGATGATAGTGAGGTGACAAGGAATCAATATACTTTGATAAATAATATGTACGTAAAGGTTGGTAAATGGGGCAGTCAAATAGAAAATGGATTAAAGAATCGGGGGCCAAATCATGGCACAGACTGCAGATATTATTACTGTCAAAACATATTTACTGCCATTACAGTACAGAGTTGCAATTTTAAGGTTTGCCAGTCGTAGCTGCAGTATAATCCTTAATAAATTAATTGAACAATTCCAATCTAAATAATCCTCTGTTAGGCCCAAGGCGCTTAAGTTTCTGTACTGTAAATTAAATCTGCAAGAATCTACAACATAATGGATATCTTCACATAAGCACATATAAATAATATTAGATTCTTGAGCTCTCGTTTAACGACCCGATGGTCCAAGGATTGTAACATTTCTGACGAACCTATAGGTATTAGGAAGCTGTTCAATTTAGAGATCCAGTTGTACTTACAAATAGTACTTGTAAATGTTTTTGGTAAAGAACTTCAAAACAGATTCTGGGCAATCTTCCCGGAGGCATTTTCAGAATTTTTAATAAAAAATTTAACATTAATTTAAAAACAGCAACTTTTAATGGGTTAAGTCCGAATTCTAATCTAATAAAACTATTAGGGTAGATATATTTAAGTTAAAGATTCGTTTTATAAATTGGAGCTGTACTTTCTCAATTTGATTAACATAATCAATGCCCAAATTTGTCCAGCATATAGCAAAGTTGAAGTAATAAAAGCATTAAGCAGTTTCTTTCTAACTTTATTACTAGTTAATCGAGAATGTTACGAACCTTACAAGAGGCCAATTTCCCTTTTGCCATAAAATGGTTACAAGCTTGATAAAAACTTCCGGTAGAGCTAAACGGTAAACCTAGATAAGTGAATGATTGCACAATATCTAATCTTTCTTTATTAAGTATAACAGACCGGAATTTTTTTTGCCGAGTGCTCTTTGAAAAATAGACTATTTTGGTTTTTTGTGCATTGACAGTAAGTTTATTCTCATTACAATATTCTTCTAAAATCACCAAATTATGTTGCAAGTCAATTACAGAGCTAGAGAAGATTACAATGTCATCTGCATAACACATCAGTAGCAAGCGATTATTCTCATTTAAAAACAAACCGGAGGCACCTTTAATTCTAAAAAAACTGAGTAATATCAGATATGAAAAAATTAAAAAGTAAAGGCGATAATGGTTCGCTTTGCAGAACACCGCAAGTTACATCAATGTCAGCAGTATTTCCTAGTTTAGTGTTTACACTCATTTTAGCCTCATCATATAAGTCTTTAATAATCCTTGGTCCCTGGTTCCAACTCCCAACTTTATAAGTTTACACCATAAAAGATTGTGATCTATCGAATCAAAGGCTCGCCTTAGGTCCACAAAACCGCAAAAAAAAAGGGAGCCAGACATAAGCCTCAGGGAGACAATGGAGGAAAGTACAAACAGATTTTCAGCACACCCCCTATTCGCACGGAAACCACTCTGCTCTTCTGGCAACAACGACGAACCCTCCAATCTCCTTAACAGAATAGAGGTGAATAATTCGAAAGAGTATTCATCAAAGAGATTCCATGATAGTTGGAAGGATCTGCCCCCACTCCCCCCTTATGCAACATTTTCGTATTAATCAGAGCCCAGGACCTCGGAAGTTTTTCCTGACAGAGAATCTGGTTGAACATATTCAGAACGTAGTGCTCCCAGCACTTGCATTTTAAATATACATTAAAAGAATTGTTAGAATTTCAAAATTTGAAGAGAATCGGTTATCTTGAAGTGCAACTTAACCAAAGAGGATTTTGAGTTTTCTCGAAACGTCTATAATGATTTCTTTTAAATTTGGTGTACCAATAGTAAAAGTATATAAGTATCACTTTTATTTAAAACGTTTTTCCAAAAAGAGACAAAAAATAACTTTAGATAGTTGTGCAGAATTTTTCGTGTTAAATTTGAAATAAGTTTTACGTCCTGTTGGTTCAGAGTTTTTGGCGCACTCTACTACGCCATAATATAATCACTTCTCTAGCTACAAAGTTAGTAGGTAGGTACTTATCCCCACTAACATCTCTATAATTGTGTTAGGAGAAAAAAAAATATATATAAAGAAAATTGGTCATTTTATATATAAGTGTACGGAGTGAGAGAAACTCGTGTTAGTGTTTTATTTAATTTAAATCTAACTACAGATTTTCCTTAATACACCTAATTATCTTTAATACTAAATACATGGAGAAACGGTAGAATTTTTAAAAAAAAATTTATTTTATAAGGAATTGTCACGGTTCCTCCGGAATTTGTGTATATAATGATTAATTCCCAGAAGAGATGCTTGAAATAAAAAAGTGATAAAACTTAATCTGTAGGTCATCTTTGGAGTAATGCCAAGACTGTAATATATATATACCCATTTTTGACAGTTTGTAAAATCATTTATATCACAAAATCTCTGTTTATTGAATGAATATGACATATAATTGATGTGGATGGGTTGTAGTAGTTTGGTAGTAGTAGCTTGTGGCGTGAGAGGTTTTGGTAGCGTGTGTACGTAAGTTTTAAGAGAGAGAAGTATCAGAAATAAGAAAGTAGTTACCACTGCTAAACAATAAATATATTCTATTAAAATAATAACTACAAGTTATTTGCAATGAATGTATAAGGTGATCACTGATCAATATATTGTGGAAACTAGTTAGATTGATTTTACTTGAGGTTATCATTTAAACTGGCCCTGATGTTTTACTGGTAGAAATGTCTAATTCTATCCACGAAGGTTTCAGGAGACTCTGTGGGAAGAGACTGAATATTAGTCATATGCTGTAAGAGGACTAGAGGGGTTTTTTCCTTATGAAATCGGGCTAGAAGTCGCTCTGAAATTAGAGGATACGTTATAACTGTACCCTGGGTTGTTGTTTGGCTTTCTGGGTGTCATAAAATATTTTTGAACTACCTGAGAATCTAAGTGCTAGGATTTCTAGTTTTGCCGCTATTTTAAAACATAAGAGTTTATTCTAACTAGTTTCAGTATATTAATATATCTACTCGTATTTTAAAAACAGTGTGATCTCTTGATTATTTCTTAGTACTTCTATCTCTATCTCAAACATACACACAAGCCCTTTACTAAACCCCTCACACTACAAGCTACTACTACTACTACAAACATACAACACACCATTCACACCAATAACATTACAAATATAAACTTCCAATACCTATTGCCAAAATGAAGAATTCAATGGAACTAAATCACCAATTCATAGCAATTGATATTTATTAGCATTTATTGCGTTATTATAAAAACCACCTCTTTCTTTACAGTTTTAATCTTTTGCTGGTTGTTAGTAAAAACTTGTCGATAACCGCGAATTGTATCAATCACCGTGGCCTACAAATCCGCACAGATATATATATATAATAGTGACATTAATTCCATTTCAATGGAAATATTTACCCAACCAATCGACATTCAATACTAGAATAAAACGGAATGCAAATTGAAATGAACCATATTGGTTGGGAAAGTGTGAAATGGTGCGTAGTAGTGAGAGAAGAAGTGTGGGTCATATAGTGAAAAGTGACTGACTATGCTTTAGGAATTACCTGATGGTGGTACACGTATATGAATGGATGGATCAAGAGGAAACCAATTCGACAATAGATTTTTTTTTCCTGGAAAAAATGTCAGAGTGTTGGAATGGAAGGAGTAGGCAGGGGACGGAAATCCGATTGTTGAAGGTGGGGACCAATATATGGAGTGAATGAGATATAATGACAAGTCTAAGCGCAATATGGGCAGTTATGGCATTATGCGCGTGTTATCTCACTCAACCATGCGTTATTCCATCATATAATTGACAAAATTGATGCATACACATACACATACACACCGCACATATATGCACACATTTAAGATTCTGTGTATTTATTTAAATTTATGTTCATAATTATTTAATACCTTATTATTTATTATTATAAAATACTTTTATTTGACAAAGAGAAAAGAAAAAAACATACAAAGAGCAGTATTTACATACTGCAAAATCTACATGAAATTACACAGTATATTTACTAGGCATGGCAAAAGCCGTCTGCCGAAGTTAACTTCTAAATGATAATTTTCTCACAAAAAGAAACAAAGAATAAGAAAAACCTTTTATAAGAATAATATATCAATGAAATACAATGGTGATCAACTATGAATGAATCATAATAAAACATACTTAAGCAACAACAAACAAACTAAATATGGGCTTCTATATAATGCAAAAAACAAATAGAGATATATATATATATATATAAGAAAAAAAAGAAAGCCACTACAATAATCTTATTATAATATACTACAATAAAAAACGGGCTTCTATATAAAGAAAAACTAGAAACGCACCCACTAGAGTCTTATTACAGTACAATGCAAAGTGAAAAAGAAGTGAGCTAATAATAATAATGTGACCTTAACTTTAATGCATGGCGAGTGAATCTGAGGATCGGAAGGAAATCAGTGGAGGACAACGCGTCAACAATCTCACCGGCACGGCACTTCACCGGCATAGGAGTACCCAAAAA